>VNKC01005207.1:0-197941 GCA_008042775.1 Drosophila pectinifera
CATATTTTGGCCAAAAATGGAATGACAGCCAAATGCCGTATACTGTCCGATTTGCCGTTAAATTCTTAATTATTTAGAAATTATATATGGAACAAAACAACGAAAAAAATTTTTGGTCGATTTTTGAAAAAATGATAAGGGGTTACATCATTAAAATTTTCAAAAATTGACAAAAAATTTATTTTTGTTAATTCCTAAATTTGAAATGCAGATTAATTAACCAAATAATAACTAACATAGAAATGCTTTCCGCACTGAAATTAAAGCTGTTTTGGCTTAGTTATGAATATTTTAAGCTATGAGTTGTCCCAAAAATTAGGACATAAAAAACCGATTTCAAGACCCAAAAATTCAGCCGTACACTGTCCGATTCGCCGTTAAATTCTTAATTATTTAGAAATTATATATGGATCAAAACAACGAAAAAAATTTTGGTCGATTTTATAATCATCATTAAAATTTTCACAAATTGACAAAAAATTTATTTTTGTTAATTCCTAAATTTGAAATGCAGATTAATTAACCAAATAATAAATAACATAGAAATGCTTTCCGCACTGAAATTAAAGCTGTTTTGGCTTAGTTATGAATATTTTAAGCTATGAGTTGTCCCAAAAATTAGGACATAAAAAACCGATTTCAAGACCCAAAAATTCAGCATATTTTGGCCAAAAATGGAATGACAGCCAAATGCCGTACACTGTCCGATTCGCCGTTAAATTCTTAATTATTTAGAAATTATATATGGAACAAAACAACGAAAAAAATTTTTGGTCGATTTTTGAAAAAATGATAAGGGGTTACATCATTAAAATTTTCAAAAATTGACAAAAAATTTATTTTTGTATGTCCAAATTAAGTATGCAGATTAATTAACCAAATAATAAATAACATAGAAATGCTTTCCGCACTGAAATTAAAGCTGTTTTGGCTTAGTTATGAATATTTTTAAGGACTGCAGCAAGCGACTGCAGTACCCGCCAGCAGCATTTATGACATAAACAGAATGCTCTGTGCGCCCTAAAGGAATGCTATAAAATACAAAATATAAATAACAATGAAATCGTGATGTAGTTTTTATTTAATGGGATTCGGGGTAAAAACTAACAATAATGATAGGTTTTAGATTCGTATTATCGTGAAATTATTTAAATAAATATCCGTTGGTAAGTACAGGCGTTGCCACCTGGGTTGTAGTTCACCAACACTAGGTGGCGCTGTATATGACTAAAAAAGCGGTGCAAACATTTTCCCGCTTGTGGATAAGCAGAGTATGAACGCACACATGAACCGAGTTAACAAACATGTTGCTGATCCATGTTTTCCACCCACATAAAAAACCGAATTTTAAGACCCAAAAATTCAGCATATTTTGGCCAAAAATGGAATGACAGCCAAATGCCGTATACTGTCCGATTCGCCGTTAAAATTCCAATTATTTAACATTAAATTACTTTAAAAAAATTTTAATACAATTTTCATCATTAAAATTTTCAAAAATTGACAAAAAATTTATATTTTGTATGTCCTAAATTAAGTATGCAGATTAATTAACCAAATAATAACTAACATAGAAATGCTTTCCGCACTGAAATTAAAGCTGTTTTGGCTTAGTTATAAATAATTTTAAGGACTGCAGCAAGCGACTGCAGTACCCGCCAGCAGCATTTATGACATAAACAGAATGCTCTGTGCGCCCTGAAAGTATGCTACAAAATACTACAAAATCCGAGTTAGCGGGCGACTGCTTTGGAAATCTTAAGGTGTCATTGCAAATGAGCCTGCCAGCTCGCCCTGTCACATTGGCAGAAGGGAAAGTCCTAGTATCCAGTCCTATTTTCTTAACAGCATATTTTGGCCAAAAATGGAATGTCAGCCAAATGCCATATATAATCCGATTCTCCGTTAAAATTCCAATTATTTAACAATAAAACTAACAAAATTTGAAATAAAATTTTTGCCAATTTTTCAAAATTTTATAAGGGGTTACATCATCAAAATTGTCAAAAATTGGCAAAAAATTATTTTATATATTATATTTAAAATATATATATTAAATATTTAAATTCATAATGTAGAGCATTATGTTTTACTGTATTTGATTTTATATATTTAAGGGGATGCAACGACAATGACATGAATTCAAGATTTAAAATCTTAGATATCAGATCATAGAATATTTATGCAGCTAATTAAATAAAATATAATTCGGACCTTAATGCTTCATATTTATTGGCAGACACAGAAGATATTTATTTTTATACTCTTATTTTTAGACAACATTATGATTGCCCTAAATTAGCTATATTCTAATTAATCAGAATTCCAATTCAGTGTCCAATTGGGGGGGACTTTTTTCTCTATGCACCAAAAATATCCAAAAATTCATTCATGCAACGGCCGGCGAGATGAAGAGCGTGAAAACTTTGAGATCGTGGAGAAACAAAACAATCTCGAGATCTTGGGCGCTCTGTTCCATCCGTTGGTATCTCGTATCTCGTGCTCTCCGTGCTTCTTTGGGTGCGGGGAGCTTTGTGGCGGCTTTTCAGTGAGCGGCCAAGCGGCGAACGGTAAACAACAACTGCTGGCAACGCAGACGCGAAAAATAGACGGCCGAACTGAAAATTTCGAAACGAACGAGAAACGTCAACCTGGAGCCCCAGCATCCCCCGCCGGTTGCACGCGAAAATGTATCTATGAGATGCAAAAATATTTCAAATTTGAATAATTACGCAAGGCGCGGCGCGACGCACGTGAGTTCAGTCGGGTGATGAATTGAGTGAAATGAAAAGTGGAAATTGAGGCGAAAGTGAAAATTGTATTGGAATCTGCGCTGTGATCACCTTGATGAGTAACCAATTAGTGCTAGTGAAAGACGGAGCTAGATAAGA
The DNA here is from genome assembly GCA_008042775.1 of Drosophila pectinifera. Lineage (NCBI taxonomy): Eukaryota > Metazoa > Arthropoda > Insecta > Diptera > Drosophilidae > Drosophila > Drosophila pectinifera. The sequence continues at coordinate 2,892 of VNKC01005207.1, forward strand.
TAATCAGCAATCGTTCGGGCGCAATTCCGGGTAAGTTTCATTAGCCAAAACATTTAAATTTCATATACAAATATTTGAGCTTCTTCTCGGTGTTCCACAAGTTCCACAAGTTAACGTTTGACTTTTAAAACCCATCACCCTCTCCGCAGCGCGCCTTTCATCTTGTATTTACAGCTGTTCGATGGAAACCAGTTTGCGGCCGACTACCTAGTCAGTGTTTCTAATGATATTTGCTTTTTGGGCCGCATCAAACCACTGAAAGTTTCTTGTATTCTACCTGCAGTAGCTCGTACTCGCTGCGGTTGAAGGTTGCTTTACAGTAGGCCCATTGTCTGCCTGGGTTCCAAAATTGATTTGGCTGTGGCTCGTTAACCGCACAATTACTAGACAAACGAACCACAGTTGTCAGCTGTATCTTCTTTTAAAAAATAAATTACTGACATTTAAAATACAAAGTAGCTAGAGGAAAATTAAGAAAAACATTAGAAGTTGGAGACGAAATTACCACTTAGCAGTAACATTTTAAACATCTTATGTCTATTAAAACAATTTAACTTGCCTTAACGGGGTCTTCTTTTATAAATAAATTGTTAAGATACAAGAAAAACAAAAACTTAAATATCAAATTATAAAGATGCAAAAAAAATCGCACTATGCGAATTTACCTTATAGCAGAACAAGGTTTCGATCCTCGGACCTCTGGGTTATGGGCCCAGCACGCTTCCACTGCGCCACTCTGCTCGTTGCCGACGTTGTGTCTAAAGGTGCATATATTACTCAGGGTTGAAAACTAAGAGAGCCGATAAACTTAACAGAGCAGTTAACAGCATAATACGTAGTGGTTAACAGATGTTAATACGAGCAACTCTTGGCGAACCGTAAATTTCATGCGTATTAAAGCGTAAAGATTTTTGCTTTTTCAGCGACTTTTAGCTGATATTCAAAATGACACTTTGCCTGCATAAATCAGATAGCAATGTTTTTCTTTGAAAAATACAGATTGCGATAAAGCGAAAAGATAAAGTTTGATTTTAATACCATCAACGTAAAGCAAATAGTGACTAAAACTCCCACACAGAATATTCTCAACAGAACATAACGTATTCACAAACTGCTTGCAAGCAGTGCACGCTAACATCTGTTAAAGTCTCTGCTGGTGAAGTGCTGTTGTGTGTAAGTAGCTTTAGACGCAGTGTTGTCAACGAGCAGAGTGGCGCAGTGGAAGCGTGCTGGGCCCATAACCCAGAGGTCCGAGGATCGAAACCTTGCTCTGCTATGAGGTAAATTCGCAGCGTGCGAATCTTTTTTTTTTTATTATTTCTTGTTTTAATAAAAGTACTAATACCAACCATCCTTAGTTCCCAGTAAATTAATAAACTCTGACTTGTGAATATCTAACCTACTGCATTGTTTAACTTTATTCAGTTTTTTTTAGTATAAAAGTACAAAATATGGGCTAAACTACTAAGGGGTTTCACTTACAACTAAGGCGAAGAATTGTCCACCGCTCCGAGCGCGCTCTCCGAGCTCTCAGTAATCTTCGTCGCAGAAGCAGCCGTCCCGCGAGTTCTCCACGATCCAGTCCAGGTATTTCGTCACCCGGGTATAAACTCCCGGGTAATTGGGCCTGGCACAGCCATTGCCCCAGGACACAATTCCGATCTGCTCGAAGCGCTTGTCGTCGGGCCGAAGGCGCACCAGCGGACCGCCAGAGTCGCCCTGGCAACTGTCCCGTCCGCCAACGCCCGGATAGCCCGAGCACATCATATTCTTGGTGATCATCTTCTGGGTGTAGTTCGTCTGGGCCACGCACTCGTCGTTGTCGAGCACCGGGACCTCGACCTCCTGCAGCAGGCAAGAAGGCTTGCCGTCCTCCTTCAGTGTGCCCCAGCCGGTGGCGATGGCCTTGGTGCCAACGAACAGGTCCTGGCGCTGCTCCACCCGTGGCAGGCAGATTGGCCGGATGAAGCTGGTGATCGGTACGCGGTCGTTGAGGCGCAGCAGGGCGATATCGTTGTCGAAGTTGGAGAAGCTGAACTTCTGGCTGAAGGCTCGCAGCACGAATCGCGTCTCTGGGCGCTCCTTGTCGTTGCAGCGATCGTGCTCCCCGAACGTCACCTTGATCATGAACCACATAAAGCCCTTGACGCAGTGCGCCGCAGTCAGCACGTAGCGATCATTGATCAGCGTCCCGCCACAGTAGAACCTATTGAAGTAACTCAGCCGGGCCATCCAGGGGTATTCGCTCACTCCGGTTGTAGTTCCGCCCACAATACGTGACTCATCGTTCCGTTCGCCGCACCTGTCGGAGAATACGGAAAAAGTATACATTTTTGTCAGTTATGATTTAGCTTAATATGGCTATAGTTCAGAGTCCCTACCATAGAATACCCGGCCCTCATTGAATCATTGAATAAGCAGCGCCAAGATATAGGCAATGATTTTTGCAACTAAACTCTTTAGCTCTTTATATATTAATAAAGAATTTGAAAGTAAGATTTCTTCTTCCTTCCTTTAATAAACTTTGGAATATATCCAATCAATGAAAAATTTTTAATTAGTGTTAGCGGATGTTGTTCTTAAAGCGTTAACAGTATTTACTTTATTGAGTTTTTATATAGTTTAACTACTATTGCTTTCTATAATCTATTTTTACTGTAAATTATAAATCGATGAACAACAATAAAGAAAACTTAGTCAGCAATCATTGCTTTATGCCACCTCATTAGTAAGTCCACAATGAAGAGATAAATGGAATGGGTCAAGGGTGCCTTCCGCGGGTCTGTCTCTCGCGATCTCTCCCGATCGGCGAGTTCAGAGTTCACCAACCCCGCCATAAAGAAAGTGTTGGAAGTGTTTTGTGGACGGACATAAAATAAATGAGCGATTTTTTCAGATTTTATGGCTGTCGCCTTGCAGGGCTAAAAGCGACTACGACGCGTTACATTAAACAGGTTTTTAATTACTCCGGACAATGTAAGAAGGCACCGCATGAAGCCAAAATAAAAATGTTAAATCTTCCACTGGGTCGCAAAGGAAACGCATCGAGTTCTCTCTCTCTCTCTCTCTTCCCTCTGTATTTATTTTGGCCACACAATCAATCGATCCGGCCGCAACAAGTATTTGGGATTCAGATTATGTATGTGTTTAATCGTGTCATTGCCCCAAAATGGTGGCCGGGCCAGTCGAGAGGCGTCCCGAAACAAAGAAGCAAAATGTGCGACGGCGACCCACTTAGGAGACGGAGACGACTTGGCCAAGAACGCCGCCTTGGCCAAAATCCGAAGCCAGAGACGGTGGCCACAACGGCATTCCCCTGCCTCCCGCACACACATTAATATGACATGACGCATTGAGCGTACGCCTTCCACAGTATCTGCCTTCCACTATATATATATATATATCTTTAGCTGTATCTGTATCTGTTTCTGTTGGCAGTATAAACACACGCACGTTCTGAAAGCCATACAGAGACTGTTATCAAATCGTATGCAAATCAGTTTCTTTTCTTCTTTTATATGCCAAAAAAACGAAACAAAAAAGTAAATATTATATATAGAAATAAAACGGGTTTTAGGCCTTCATTAACAACTAGATGAATGCTTGAGGGTATTGATTTCAACTAATTTTACGGCTAGATTTTGATGCATGGGGGGGAAGTTTCTTGATATTCTATAGAAATACAGAGCTAAATAGGAATAAATTAAAATAAATATACCCAATACTAACAAAATAAATGTGGTTACTATTGTATAGTTCTTTAAATAAAAACTAAATAAAACGACATAATATTTTATTAAAATTCGTCTTCCTCTAGATCAAAGGCATAACCACATCACATAAACTTGCCACATGTCCTTATAAGTACTTATCTTTTTTCAATTGTTATACTATTTTGCTCACGATGTAAAAATCTCCTTTTTAACTCCCTTAAGAGTCCGCTTCCTTTTGTTTCCGATTTTACTCCCGACTCCATAATACCCCAGGGATCTGGCTTATGCCAAAAGCCAAGTGCCGAAAGCCAAGGTTCAATTCCCAATTGGCAATGCAATTTGTTTAATGGCCACACAAGAATGCATTCCAAGTGCAATTCTTCAGAGAGAACCTGACTTTGAGGTCACGCGGAGAATTGGTATTTCAAAACAGGTAACAAATGGGCAACTTAATCTTTTGGGATAAGAAGAATGCAGCTAGGAGGCTCTTAAAGCATTAAATTTAATGATTAAATGAAGTGCTTCGGAAATTCTATAGCTTATTTTAAACTTTAAGTTTAATGATTTAATAAAATGCTGCTGAAATTCTACTATAATCTATTTTAAACTTAACAACCTCATTTGTTAAAAAAAAGTCTTTCTCAAAATGAGTCTGTATAAACAGAGTGGAAAGATGATTTAGCTTGATAAATGCCAAGGCAAATTGATTATTTTTAAAATCATGGACAAATTAGATTAATTGTGTTGCCATGCTGACTTGGCAGATATCGAAAAAGCCAAATAAGTAATGATTTTTTGCATTTAACATTGGAAAGGTAACTGCTTAAAAGCTAAGAAAATCAATTAACTTAAGGGATACTTTCAAAAGAAGGCCTATCGCCTTTATTGTCTTCTATTGGTTTCAAAGACCTCCTTCCATTGACTGTTTCCTATAATTAGCTTTGAGGAGTCACAGAACAGATTTCGCTACGGGAATATCCCGTGGATTGCGTGCGCTCCTCGCAGGCACTCAGAAGTATCTGTATCTTTAACTGTTTGTGCCATTTGTATGCCGTGACAATGACAACGCCAGAGTGGTTTATCACCTCTCCGGCCGTCTAACTGGAAGTTGTCATCATGACCATGACAGCTTTCGTGCATCTCTGGATCTGTGGATCTCTGGATCTTTGGATCTTTGCATCTGTAGGTATGAGCACACACACAGCATACGAGAGAATGTGTCTCTGGGGACGGGGACTGGGACGGGGACTGGGACTGGGACTGGGACTCACCTGCAGGAACATGTCGGCGACGTTTGGTTCTGAGCTGCCGGCGAATTATTGCGATTGAAGGCACCGAACCAATTCTTGATCGGATTTTGCCGGAATACAGGTTTATTGCCATTGCGCTCCAGCGAGGAGGAGGATGAGGTGGCAGATGGGGCGGAGGAGGAGACAGCTCCGATTTTCAGCTTCTTTGGCTGGTGATGGGCTGCACCCAAGGCCTGATATTTGCCCGGAATGGAGGATAATGTCGTCGACGTTGTTGTCGTCGCTGTGGACGCGGCTGCTGCTGCTGAGCAGGAAGCGATGGCCAGTACGAGTGGCCAGTGACGTAAGTGGAGCATCATCTCTTCAGGTTATGCAATCCACAGCATGTAAACTTAATGAGACTTCTCCACGAGCGGTTCCGTTATCGGAATATATTTTCGATATTCTCGTTCTGCTCGTTCTGCGCTTGTCGTTCTTCGGGGAAGCTGACTTTTCGAAGTCCCCGTTCGCACTCCACTTGTTAATTATGTAAATCAAGCACGGTTTCTTTCTGTCTTATTGTTGTTGCACTAATTGAACCACTTCACATGACTGCAAACTGTCAACAAGTCGCGCCCTGATCCCAGCGAATTTCTCGATCTGTTTGTTTGCAATTCTTCTCGATTCTCGAATCTCGATCCACAAATTCTCAGTCCCTGATCCGCTCCAAATCGTGGCTGAAAGGTAGTTCGCACAGCCGCACACGCGAAAGTCTGCAAGCCGACTGATACGGCGCCGAAGAGCGACCGTGCCAAGAGCCACATGCTTTCAGCCAAAAGCCATTTCCAATGCCAAGGCCCGAACCCAAGCAGCGGCGCTGACGGCGACGCAGGCGCTCGTTGAGCAAAGAAAGTTGCGCATGCGCAGCTCTGCGCGCGTTGGCAGCGACGCGGGCTGAGCAGAACGCAGAGAGCCGGCAGAAGAGAAAAAGCACTGAGAGAAATATACAATATGATATAACAAATTCTTTCCTTAATAGTGCTGGCCTATTATATGTGGTAAAATATTTGAAATTAGAAAAATATTTGATGCTCTTTAGCAATCATAAAATATTAATTATTAAAGAGACACGTTCTTAGGTCTGTATTAGAATCTATATATTATAATTAGAAAGATAAATATAAATATATTATGGCTAGACTTAGTCACGAGTTTCTAGGACTAAATAGACTTCAAGACTACAATATGATATAACAAATTCTGGCCTTAATAGGCCAGTAAATGTGGTAAATTAATTGAAATTAGAAACTTATTTTAAGCTCTTAGCAATCATAAAATATTAATTATTAAAGAGACACGTTCTTAAGTCTGTATTAGAATAAGGAAGATTAATATTACTATATTATGGCTAGACTTAGTCACAAGTTTCTTGGTCTAAATATACTTCAAGCTTGTGGCTTTCCTCAGTGTTGGCCAAGTCAGAACGCAGAGAGCTGGCTTATTTTTGTAGGCTCCCTTGAGTTCCTAATATGCTAATGTGACAGTTTGCTTTGGCCGGGCTTGTATAGTTTTTTTTTTAAGTTACCAATGGAGTGTGTGCGTAGGGAGTTCTTCTCGATTCTGCCTCTTTTTCTGTCGCCGACATCGTCTGTTTAACGTTTGTTTATTATGCTCGCAACGTCAATACACCGTGAAAACTACAATCAATGGGGAATTGATTTAGGCATTTGCCACACAGATAACCTGTTTAATCACCGATCTTACAATAAGAAAGCTGACTTGGAGGAAATGGATATTGGTGGCAATAAATGAAGCAAATAGCCGTTTTAATATGTAGACTTAGCTCTTGAAATATCTGATTTAGGAATAATATAATAATATGGAATAAGTAGTAAACTTAGCCTTAGAAATATTGTGGAGCATTGCTAATCAGTTCACTAAATATAGAATTTATGCTCAGAAAATAGCCACAATAATATGGGCAGCCTCTTCTAGAATTCCTCTCAGTGCAAGGCAAGCAAATATTTTCTAATAGCCCGCCAAACCCTTACCAACTGGAAGTGGCAACCAGAGTTCACTCCCAACAGCCAACACAAACATCCTTTAGGATCGGCAAATATGAACTCAAAATATTAAGTGGGCGAAAGAGAGATTTAAATTATATATTTCTGATCCGAATGATGTGCACATACGAGCCCACACTGGGAGGCCCGTGGTGTTTCACTTTAGTTTTTCATCATTGCCACCCTTTCATCTTTTCCGACGCCCTTTCACTTGCCCAGGGAAAGAGAGAGGGAAATCCGAGTTTTTCGCATTTTCATGTTCATTTGCCGCGCTGCATGAATTAACAAAAAATGCAGATAATTTATGTTTTGCCGCGGCTGAAGTTTAATTTAAATTACTTTAAATGCTCAGCCACTGAACTCGGCCGGCTACCACCATCGATGGCGGTTGACCCAATTAAGTTAAATGGAAATTCATTAAAAATGTCGTCCTGTCAAATCATTTTAACACATTATGTGATTTGGTAATGTACCGAGTGTCTGCTGACATTCATTTCGCAGTTCGAATCGCTTAATTGTGATTAAATCGATTAATGTCTTTCGGAATGAATGTGATGTGCCAAATGGAAATGCGTTTTCAGCCAAGTGGTGTGGAAAATGTATAAAATAATGGTTACTTAGTTGACAGGCCTGTCAGTGGGCATGAATTATATAGTTAGTAATTCGTATTTAAATTGAAAATGTACTCATTTCTGGTTTCAGGATATTAAAATTATTATTACTATTTATTCCCGCTTAAATACTTAAGACCCAGCCAGGAATTCCATTTGAATTTCATGAAGGCAGCCAAGCAATCTTCCTAGAATACCAATTTGAACACACCTTAACCCTCGCATATTCCCCTCCAATCTTGAAGAGCACTTTTCTCCATTTCCGTATGGGAAAATCGCTCACTCACCACCACTCACTCTCCTGGACAAAAGTCAACAATCCGTGCCGAAAAAAATGAAAAGAAACTTTGGGGCTTGATGGGCAGGTTGAATGGGTTTTCCTTATTAATTGAAAGCATGCAAATTTGCCTCTTCTAATTTTCTAATTTGAAACTCTGATTGTTTCTTTTCGGGCGGCAGGCAGACACCACTCGTAATTGTTAATTGGAGGGAAACCAACTGAGACACCACCGCTGGAGCTGGAGCAGGAGCAGGTGGAGGGCCGAAAGGTTAGGGACCAGAACCAGGGGACCAGAAAGCCATCACCTGACATGCGAGGCAGCGCTTTGAATCCGTGACGACAATCATTGCATCACCAAGATTAGCGGGCATTACCGGGAGTAGCCAAGCAAGATGAGTGCCGCCGGCTGGCTGGACATGAATGCAGCTCTCCAGAGCCTCAACTCCAGCGCAGAACCCACCTCGAGGCCCGGAACCCGGCACAAGCGGCGGAGCAGCTACGCCGGACGCAGTGCCCCCACGGCCGGTATCCACGGACGTGGCAGCATTGGCAGCGTCAGTGCCGGCCTCTACAAGGCTTTCCGGGAGCGCTTCCTCAGCAGCGATGATTCCGGGGACTACCGCAAGCTGCGTCAAAGGGACGCGGAAGCCGGACGAAAGTCATCCAGTTCCACGGACAGCTCTGGCGAGGATGGGGAGCCTAGCAGCAGCAGCAGTGTGGAGGATCTGTTCGCCAGCGAGGCGGATAGGCGGAAGTGGCAGCGCAAGACCTCGGAGAAGCGACGTCGCGCTGCCAGGAATAAGGTAGGTGGCCTTTCTTAAATATTAACATGTCTTTTTTTATACAAAGACACTTTATTTATTTTTAAAATACAATTTATTTAATACTTCCAAATGAATTTTTAAAGTTCTTCCTATAAGAGTCTGTCTAGGTAAAGATTGATCGAACCTATCAATGTATTAAATTTATTGTTTGGCTAGTTCATGCTCAAGATATTTTAATTCTTTGGTATGTACGTCCTTATATTTTATTGTTTAATGTGAGTTGTGTCATTACGCTTCCTAGAAATAACAGAAGAAAAAATATAGTGAAATTAACAAGTCCCAGTCAAGTTATAAAGTGTAATTTTATCTACTCGGTAAGTAAACCATTTTTGGCCTTTACATTATTTTTTGAAGTTAATAAACGCTCAAACTTTAAATGTCATTTTTATGCATCTGTGTTAAGTGAATCTATATATTTCCTGCACTTCAACTACCTTTAAATAATACATAATTAGCTGATATGCATAATATAGTAACAACTTAAGGGCACAAAAATTTTTTAAAGCTTTCGGAAGCCATTCTCCAAAGTCGAGCAGTTGCACTAAAAAGTTGAAATTACCTGCTTTCCATTCTGATGTCGCTCTCGGTTGATTTGATTGGGATTCCCATCAGGTCTTGGCCAAAACTACAGTTACGTGTGCGGGTTTATCAGACTCTGATTTGGTTCCTAAATCGGTTCACTTCCAGCACGAACTGCCGCGTGAAAAACTATAAACATTCCATTTTCAGCATCGGTTTCGTTTTCGATTTCGTTCACTGGCCCGGCTAATTTGCATTAGGTCTCGTCTAATTCCCTTGGTGTATTAGATAATTACATTAAACGCTTTGGTGTGGCTTTTTTATAACTACTTAATGAGGAATCGTTTAAAATGGGGTTACTGGACGCTATGCTCTGTTTCTGGGGCATATGGTTTCACTTTCGTTTGCTGTTAGGCTAATTAATCTACGTGGTTATCATGCTGATTGCATATTTAAAATTTTAATTTACTTTTTCGACGGACAGTTCCATTAAAAATTTATTAAAATGCGTAAATTTTTGATGGTACTATATAATTTTATTCCTTATCTTAATATTCCTTCCTTATTTCCTTATCTTAATATGTTTTGATTGCACTATATAATTTTATTCCTTATCTTAGTATTCCTTCCTTATTTTTTTATCTTAATATGTTTTGATTGTACTATATAATTTTATTCCTTATCTTAATATTCATTCCTTATTTCCTTATCTTAATCTGTTGTCTAGTCTGTTACTTAAATAAATAAAAGTAAACGAAGCAGCTTCTGTTTAATATCTTGAGATTAAATCTAAACAAAGCTATTCTCTTATTATGTAAATATAATATAATATAATTTTTATTTTTCCTCTAATTTGGTTTTTTATTAATCTAATTGTCACGCAAGACACGTAAATAATCTTTATGACCAAAGTTTTTTATTGTTTTTAATTTTAACTTGAGTATTACACTTTCAACACTTTATTATAATATTATTATATTTATATATGATTTTACAAGCCCAAACTCCCTCCTTATTCCACTGTGCCTCTCGTGCCGCCAATCAGCTGGCTGGAAAGCTTTCACTTTGTTTACAAACAGCCGGCGAAAAGCTCTTGCTCTCTCCCTCTCTGTCTCTTGTTTGGAGTCTCTAATTCTCAATTACTTGTCTCATTTCTCTCTCGAGTGGTTCTCTCTCTTCCAGCCGTTCCACTCGAAATCTCTGCACCGAACTTGAAGCGACTTAAATCTGGTTGCTGGTCCGGTTTTAGTCTTGCGAGGATTTCGGCTTAACTTTGTTGAGCTGCGTCCTTCTGGGATTTCCTATTTCTATTTAATTTTTGTATTATTTCGTGGGGACCACGTGGCGTCGGTCACCATTTCGTGGTCCAGTGGGCTTTAAAGTCGCCGCCGCTTAAAGATGCGAGCCGTTTTTTGGCCCGTGTCTGTTTGGTTGGATTTGTTTGTTTGTTGCCATTGCTTAGCCGCACCGTATGCCACGTTAGTTTTATTTTTACGCCGCTGCTCCTGTCTCGCTTGACTGCACATCCTGTTCATCCTGTTTTCCCATTTTTGGCTCTGTGGCCACGCTCCTTTTTTTGCCTGCGAATTATTCAGCTAGGCGCATTTTTTTTAAGGATACACAAAAAGAATATGAACCTAGAGTTGATTTTCCTTTACTTTTCTTTATATTTATTTATTTGGAAGTGTTTTATAAAATTTATTAAAAATGACACAGATTTTTTAAACTTATTTGGACAGGCATTGCCATATTATGAGGAACCTATCTTATTTATTGATATTTTTCCAAGTGCATCTATAAGCATTTTGCAGCTGTGTTCACCAAAATAATGTGAGCGAAAAAAAGAATATATAAATAAATGGCCAAAATTGTGCGCCGCAGTGTCGCCAGAGGAGAAAAAATAAAGCGAATGCAATCAGTAGACCCAGATCTATGACGGGAACTTGTCCCCTGCCCGCTCCTTCCAACTGCCAGGCTCCTTGCTTTCTTCTCCTAGTGGCCAGGGGCAGCCCCTTATGTAACTCCAGTTTTCAGCTTTCTAGACCCAGGACCAAGCCCAGACCACTAACCATCTCCAGCCCGCTCCCCGCCAGGTGCTGGTGGCCCATCCACACATGTGGCCCCATGATTTATGCACGCTACTTAATGCCTTCTTAATTACATTTTATGTTACAACCGAAAAATAATAATATCTTGCTGAAAAACAGCAGGCAAGGGAGAGGGTGAGAGGAAGCTGGGTGCTCAGGGATGGACAGGATGTGGGGCAGAGGCTGGCACACAAATCACATTCCTTCTAGGGGGGGCAGGACGGGCGGAAGGACACGTCCCAGCTGCCAACACAATGCGGAAAACGCTTTCACTTTCACTTTCGGTGCAGCTGCTGTCCCGCTTTTCCCTCTCACACACTCTCTCCTATCTCTCCCCTCCCCGGGTGCCCGTCATATGCGGCTTAAACAAAAATCTATTTGGCAATGGCCTTGCGCTCAGGGCTAACAGGGGGACGGGGTCCTTGCCGGGGGACCGACGTTCTTGTGTATTCAGTCAACACAAATTTGCGTGGCTTTTTTTCGGGGGTCTCCGAATTTTTTCCCTTGCAGTTCATTGAAATGTGTGCGACAAGCGAAATACAATTACACCATGGATTCATGTTCATTGTCTGGATGCGTGACGTCAGCTGGCAGGGGAGCCGGAGGGACAGGACTCGTGTCCTGGGGTGCATTCCAATGCGACCCAATACCCTCTGTCGGCAGCGATGCCTGGATTGCATGGCGGGCCCAAGGTGAAAGTTCAGTTACGTGATGTTTGCGTTGCTGTCGAGGAAACAGATTTCACGCGGACTGTTGTTTCGAGCCGAGGATTTAAATTAAAAAAGGGTTTGGTTTCAATTTAAGGCCCAATAAATAGAGGATATATATTAGATTTTGTTTCAAATTTAGCCTACAAGTTAGGCTATATATTTATACAGTATAATTCATCATATAAAAACTGTTGTTTCGGGCCGACGGTTTAAATTAAAAAAGAGTTTGGTTTCAATTTAAGGCCCAATAAATGGAGGATATATATTAGATTTTGTTTAAATATCAGCCTTGAAGTTGGGATAGATATTTAGAAATCAGGCTTTTGTAACAGCTTATGTTTTTCATAGAAAAGCAATTACTTTTAGCCTGTAAACTGCTAGTAGGAATATGAATACTTTAAATATATTTTAACAACAAATTTGAAGCCCCTTATCTTACCTGTTAAAAAAGGTGGCAATGCATAGTCTTTAATAATTTATATTAATTATTATAAATATGTTCAGTAATCCTTAGTTTTTAGTCAAACTAAAACTAGATATAGTTGATAGAGTACCTCTAATACCTCATAGAATAAGCAGTTTTAACTGGTTTCTTGTATAAAACCCCACCTATTTTCTTTGGAGAGTGGCACCTCGAGCTCACCCAAGCTGCAAATGACAAAGCCATGGTCCGTGGACCGTAGACCGGGGTCGGTTTAGGTCCTGGGCCAGGCCTGGCAAGTGGCTGCCATTCAGCCGGAACAAGTGGCGAAAGCCCCTTTCGAATGAAAAACTGGGCTTATTCTCTGTTATTTTTTTTGTACGCCGACAGCTCGTGTTGTACAAATTAAACACGTAGCCAGGCGGCGGTGAACACCGAAAACTGGAAGCTGCAAATCCTTTCTGTCGAATGCCAAACTGGGACCCCGCTGTGGTAGTGGCTGGCCATTGTAACCGAGCCACGATGCTGCCTGGCCAGAACCGTGTTTGTTAACTCGGCCAGGGGCCTCCCCTGATTTTGCCAGAAAGTCAAATTAGCGCTTCCCTCCCTTCTCGCGGAGGGCTGCGCGTGAGAAATGCAAATTTTCAGTGCTGTTCGTTGTTGGCTGTTGGCTGTTCATAATTTCGCACTGGCCCTGACCGGAACGGAAGGTCAAGCCTAGAACAATAATTACACAATTTATAATTCACAAAACAATTGTTCTGACAACTGAAATATTTCTGTTCGAGCACTGTTCGCTTTCGGGCAAAAGTTTCCCACTAAATGGGTCGGGCCAAGCCCAGCGCGCGCCCAAGTTTTTAATTGAAATGCCTAAAGTGGGGTCCCATAGTTTTCCTGCCAGTGGAAAGTGAATTGTCGCCAAAGGCAGGGAAATGTTCATGAATAGGGTATGATACGGGGATGGGGAGCCCACCTTCAACCCTTCATGAACCTCAGACTCGGAAAAGAGCAGCTTTCTAGAGTTTTCCACGTGGCCCGGAAAATGCACCAAGTTGCCTGGGCAACGAAATAAACAGTCATCTACACAGCAAACTAATAAACTATCCTAATGGTAGTTATGTATATACCTAGTAATAAAGTAAATAACTTAACTTAAAACTTTGTAAAGAACTTTAAAGTGGTGGATTATTAGTTAGGAAGTGTGCTCAAGAACTTAAAGCTATTCTCACAGCACTTACATATAAAGTCATTTCAAAATTCTACAAGGAAAAAGGAAGTAATTTTTTGCTGAATTTTCCATGTGTAGAAGGCTGGGAAATTCTCAATATATCCATCTAGTTGTCTGGGCAACCGTTGTCAGGGTTATGTGAGAGTCGATGTGTTAAACATACCTCATTCAGTCGCATCAAGTCGAGCTAGCAGCACCTACGAGAGCTAAAAAGAACAATTTTCCCAAGCCAAAAAATCGAGTAGGAAAAACCTCACGTTCTATAGTCAGTGCCAATCAACCCGCCTCGAAAAAAAAGCCATGTCGATCTTCGACAATCCCGAGCAGCTGCGGCAGCTGCAGGAACTGCTGAATCCCAATCAGCGGAGACGCGGCGTCGATTGCAGCAGCAGTGAGGATGAGGAGGAGTCCATGGTTGCACACAAGCTGAGTGAGTAAAGGGCAAGGGTTTCCCTTTATTGGTTAAAAAACACATGGCTTTTCTAGTCCAGAATTAGCTTAAATACTGAAGTAAACTTTAGATAGGTCATGTTAGTTAGATAGTAGTCATGCTAAACTTTGGATAGTAGTTAGTAACAGTTCTTGGGGCTAATTTTATATTCGATCCCAGCTCCTGGTGGCATTGGGCCTGCCCAAACCCCAGCTGCCTCTGCCAAGAGAAAAAAGAAGCCCAATCCCTTGGCCACACCCTTGGTGGAGGAGGCGAAGAAGCAGCCGGAGAGCCTGGAACAGTGGCAGGAACAGCAGGAGCGAGAGGACAACGACATACTAGACTCCCGGAAGACGCCCGAGTACACGATGACCTATCGGCAGGCTGTGGGCACCGAGGATGTCTTCCTGCAGGTGGAATTCCCTGATTAACATGGCAGTTCCCAAGCTGATTAGTAATGCATTTGCAGATGGGCAATCGGACGGGCTCTTCGGCCAGCTGTGAAGATCTAATACTGGAGATCTCCATGCCGGACGAGGCGATGGCCGCCGACAAGATGTCGCTTAGTCTGCAGGAAACGGAGTTGGATCTGGGCACCTGCTTGTACCGCCTGAGGCTGCCGCTGCCCCATCCCGTGGACGTGGATAGATGTCAGGCCAAGTACGACAGCGAGCTGAGGAAGCTTAGGCTCACGTTGCGACTCAAAAGGGAGCTAGATTACGTCAATTTCTAGAAGAAACTAAGAACACGGTCGGGAGCCAACCCCATGATCCTTTGGCTTCCTTCACAACAATTATCCGTTGCCCTCGATCATATCTCAAAGATCCATTGCCCCTCTTCACAACAAGTCAGTTCCAGGCCAGCCTAAGTCACAACACACATCATTTCGAAGCCAGTCCCGAGTCCAGTAACCCCAAAGAGTTCCAATCTGCATCCATCAACACTGAAACAAAGCCCATTTCCTGTAACTGTGGGGAAAGCATTTCAACTACCAATTTGCTAAGATAGAGACAGAAAAACTACAGAAAAAATGCCACATTGCAGTAACACTAACGTAACAATTACATTCAAATTAATAACTAAACATTCAAACATAGAAACTACAATTAAAAGAATACTACACTTACAAGGCATCAGCAGCAGTAGCAGTACTAGAAGGGCAATAGCATCCACACAACTATGCCACTATAAACTACAAAAATCACAATTAAAAAACTAACCAGTAATAGTAATAAGTTCCAGTATCAGTAGCAGCCACAGAAGAACAGTAACAGCTACTATACAGAACGAGTTTAACGAATTGGAAATACAAAGCAGGAAACTACTATATATACTACAGTAACTATACTACAGTAACTATACTACAGTAACTATACTACAGTAACTATACTACAGTAACTATACTACAGTCACTATACTACAGTCACTATACTACAGTTCCAGTATCATCATTATCAACAGGAGCAATCAGCAGCAGTACCCATAAATGTAAGAACTACACCACAGTGGCTACAGAAACACTAATTGCACTGCAAATAAAACACCATTTTTTGTAGAAATCAGTTTCGGAATAAATTGTCAAAATTCTCAGTGAATTGACCAATTTGTTTTATTCATAATAAGCAATCGTTTCAATTTATATAATGTTGCTTACTTACCAATCTTAAAAGGTCTAACTGAAAAGTTGACGCAACAGAATATTCAAATACCCATTAAATGTGAATCGTTCTGCATTCCGGGCCAATTGGATATGTTCAAAATTGATTCAAATCACTGACCCCAGGCCTGGTAGCCGCAAATCCTAAGCAAATATTTAGACGCTAGAGCATTACGTGAATTTGGCCGCAATTCCAATTCAATTGTCGGCACTTTGGCTTGTTTTGCTACCAAATTGCGCATACGCCGCATGGTCCTTGCTGCCGGGTCAATCGCAAATTGCGCTCAAACGAAGCATGAAGTATTCCTTGGGCGCTCGGGCAGCCTTTATTACGGCGCTGTCAAAAATCACTTTGGCTAAATATTTGTCAGGCCCAGACAAACCAAAGTCAAATACAACACACCGAGGGAGAAAGGCCAAGGGGAGAAGTTGAAAGTCGAGATTTTTTCCAAGTCCTGTTCCGAGTCCTAATAGGCCATGATTGGAGGCCAGGAGGGTGTGGAATTTATGTTGTTGTAGGACTCGGGGCACACAATTACGTCCCGCCGGGTCTGCGGCTGCGTTGTGCCTCATTTACTCTGACTGACGCTGGCACATTTCAATTTGGGCGCTCCGGGCAAGCTGAGCCCACTTTTCGGCACCCGGGCCCGGTCACCGGCAGGGACATGATAAAGTGTCATCCTGCTCACCAAAGAATAAAAAATACATATATATTGAAGTTGAAGTTAAGGTTCAGGCGAGCACACAGAAAGTCACAAGGGCGAAAGTTGAAAACTCACAAGTTCTGGGCAGTTTTCGGAGAGTGCGTGCCTCGCCTGGCAACCTAGTGTTCCTTCCTGGGATGGGTCGTATTTTCCTAATGAAAGTTCTGGGCCCGGGACTATGATGATAAATCATCAGACAAGGACTCGGCTGTCAGCGGAAAACTTTCAATTCAATTTAAATGCCTGAACCTCGTGGGCAGTCGGCTGTGAAAGGAAAGTGAATTATTTTGCACAAAATTAGGTGGGGTGGATTTTCAAAGAACAAATTATTATAATACCAGGGCCTACTCTCTGTGAAATAATAGCAAAGAGCCGGCTTAAACACACTCTCTGGTTCAGGGGAAGTCTCAAGTTGAGCGGCTCAAACGAATGTTTATTCTATCCAAAAGGAACCAATTTCTCAGACCAGAAAAGCAAGGCAATCATTTGAGGAGAGCAGATGGACGACTAGGTAAACAATCTAAATTGTATCAGCATTTCCCGAATACTCCTTTTCGGCTCTCTGGCGCTCGATGACATTCAACAGGGAAGGCAAACAGGAAACGGAAAGAAAGAAAAAACAAATTACCATGTGTTGATGTTAGACTTTCCAAACAAACAAAGGGAAAACTTCCCCGGCCTCGAACAAAAAAAATTGGGGAACTATGCAAAATCCAACAAAAAGAGCTGACAAAAAAACACATTTTGTTCAGCTCATTTACACAAACGCACGTTCCAGCAGCATCCAGCATCCGTGATGATCATCCCGAGCAGAACCACACCCTTTTTATCATCTTTTAGAAAAGTTCCCATCAACACAAATACATGGAAATGGGAACACGAAATTCAAATGCAAATTGAGCGCATTTTCCCATGTGCAATGCGGCCAAGTTTTGTAGGTTTCGGCGAAATTCATCCACCTCGGGGGCATGAAAATTGCCAACTTTTTAATATGTGTAAAGTGCCGTGTGCGAAATACTTTAAACCGCAACATATTTATAACAGAACGGGGAACTCTTGTCCTTCGCTGTGTTTCCGGTCGGCAATAAATAATTGTTGCACTTGGCCACACTTGAAAAATGCAATAAGCCAAAGGCCACACTCTTTCCCTGGCGATTCATGAGTGTTTTGGCGGCTCCAAGGTTGAAAGAACACCGAGCCTCACAAGCTGACGATTCTGATGAAAATTTAAAGCGAAGGACTCTCTGCGGATGCTTAAAAGTTTTCCCCGAAAGGCTACACACTTTCGATGTCATCCAGCCTGCTTCCCTGCCTCCCTGTTAATTGCCATCTGATTAAAGTTAACTCGGCTCACAGCTTACAGCTTTTCCGGCAACAAGTCACCCGCCTGACTCGGAATTCTCGCAGGGATCTGACTGTCGCTGGTCCGTACTCGACTGAAAGATTTTCCCTTGTTTTTATTTCGGGTGATTTTCTTTTTTTTAAGGGTTTCCGTTCCACATAAATCTGCAGGTTTTATTTTTAATTACCAGTAAAGCCATTTCCATGTCGACACAGTTAAAAGTTAAGCCCCGAATAAATTTCAATGAAAAAGAAATGATAAACACAGGGGATATTTTTGGGGAGAAAGGCTTTTGAGTTGCTGTCCATGTAAATGCAAATTGGAGACCGTTTAAGAAAAATGATGGGAATATATGTGTTAAATGCTCTTACGGCTTTTGCACTGCAGAGAGCTCGAGAAATATGAAATACTTAAAGGGTGACTGCATCAGACCAGGAATAAATATCATTGAAACTATTGCTTAATACCATTGGCCAAACTTTGAGTCTTTAAGGAAGGAATCTTGGCTGCCGAAAAAAGTCCCCTCATTGTAATTTCCTGGGCTGCGTCACCCTTGACTGCAAACTTATTTCTGAATCATCATTATTTTCTCACACAGTTTGCTCCAACGGCCACAATGTTCCAATTTTCGCACAAAACACTCTTCACAGCTCATTAGGGCCAGCAAATTAAACGGGCTACCAGGAAAGCACAGAAAGTTGGAAGTCAGAAGCTTCTGCAGCATTTAAAGGAAGTAGCAGGCGAGAACACCAATATCACACATACGCCATGTGGTGCGCAGTGTTCTGGCATCTCTTGCAATCGTAGTTAGGCAAGAAGATGCCTTGTTGCTACATGGCGAAATAACAAAATCATTGTGGAATTTAATTAAGTTGCCTCGGCAGGAGCCGCAGTTGGCGTGAACAGAACGGAGGAGAACAGAGCCCATTAACACATTTTTCAAGTTAAATTCAACGTAATAACAAATTTTGCTAGGCAAAAACTGTGGGTAGCTGTTGAGGGAGTGCTGCGGCACTCAAGCAGCCATATAAATTACAGACAGACATGAGCAGCATACGAGGACTCCGAGGATGCGAAAGTGTTGCCATTAAGTCGCACACGTGTTCCCCCAGAGCACGGCGGGAGAAAGTGGAGAGCAGAGCAGCGAAAGACAGGAGAAAGTCAGACAAGTCAGTGCCAAGTGCCAGCGGCAGCTGATGGCCCTTCAAGCACATTTCTTCAAGTGGCTTCTATCTCGCAGACCGCCACCTCCTCCTAATTAAGACAAATGTAAAAACTAAAAACAAAAAAGCCCCAAAAAGCCATAACGGAGAGTGAGCACAGCTGCACGTAGGAAAAATATAAAGGTTCAGAATTAGATACTAATTATTGAAAAAGATCCTCCTTTATGCTGTCAAGCCTATTGCAATAAAATAATAATAATAGGAGTAACATTACCTTGATTTCCCTACAACATAAATCAATCTTATTTATATTAAATAACTATCGCTTACCTCAACATATTGGGTAAATATTGAAAAGAGTTCTTTAGGGTTTTTACTGTAGAACTTAACCTTTAATTCTAATTCCTTACCTTAAGATTCTAAATATTCAATTAAATTTCAATTACAAAAGATCCTCCTTTATACTGCCAAGTCTATTGCAATAAAATAATAAAAATAGGAGTAACATTACCTTGATACCCTTAAATATAAATTAATTTGTAAAAAATCTTATTTATATTAAATAGCTATCGCTTACCTCAACATATTGGGTAAATATTTAGGGTTTTTACTGTAGAACTTTACCTTTAATTCTAGTTCCTTACCTTAAAATTCTAACCATTTTCAATTAAAATTTTAAATTTCCAAACAAAACTTTTAACCACACTGTGTTTATATTTTCCTTTCTACTTAATAACTTTCTCTTGACAAAGTTTAACCATTATTCTTCACAGTGTACTTGTCAGATCCCTTCCCGAAAGTTGATAAAAAGGCCTTTTCACTTTAGTTCCTTCTGCGACCTGCATGTTGACACACGGCATTTATGTTTGCCCCGACATTGTCACGTGTCTCATCTGGCGCGTCGTCCTGCGGCAGCAACAACAAACATATGTGAGGCAGCAGGACGCGGGCAGGACAGGAGCAAAAACAAAGCAAATGGCAAACGGAAGGGAAAGGAACAGGCAACAACGGAAAGGAATGGAAAGACGAGGAAGGGCCAACAGCAAATGTCAATGTCTCAGAAAAGTGAATGGCTTTCACCTCCTCTGAGGAGCTGGGCGTGACCTTTTCGCATTAATCTCCAGCATGATGGCATTTTAATGCAGGAAACTCAACTATAACTATATGGTTATTTATTGTGATGGCTGTGACAGATGCTCTGCCCGGTGCGGAGCATAAGATATGAGTGCGGGGGCAGGAACAGGAGAGCCCTGTGAAATGGTCTCGGAACATTCAATTAGATCATCAATTAGTTATCTTTGTTTGCCGCGGAGCAACATGTTGCCAAGTGATTTGGGCAGCGGATTAGGCAACAGCTTGGGTTCTGCGTGGCATAAGAAATGAGTGGGGATTAAACAGGGTTATTCCCTGGCAACTTCAAGCTAATTTAGATTGATCGGAAAGCATTAAGTTTAATGTTTTATGTGGTGAAATGCCCTGAAAAACTATGTTCAAGGGTTCCATTTCATTCTTTTCTTTTACTAAAAAAACAATGTACTATATGGCAATTATATTTATTTCTAAATTATCCATTTTAATTATTTACTTTACACTCTATATATTTTCCACTAATTTCCTGTTGAAAATGATATTGTATTCCGGAAAAGTCAAACTATTAGAAACATATCTAAATTATATTAAATTCCTATAGATACTAGGTTCTAAGAGTTATTGAATATTTACTATAGTTTACTATTGGAAAATAATTCGTTATATGGTCCAGGACTTTTTTAAGTTTATTTCATAATTATTGTTTTATATATTATTTATATTTTCCCTTTTCTCAATGGTAGATAAATCCTATCTGCATAGGATTAAATATTTTAAATTGTCTTCTAAAATCTAGTGACATTTTAAAGTAATTTAATCTTAAGAATTACTATTAAAACTATAACCTTTTCCTGTTGCCCCCGCATCACCATATCTCCTACTACCAAGGACAGATATTGCTGCCAGATACACCCCTCTCTTCGTGTGATTTCCCATTAGTTTTCCCTCCCGAAAATTCAATTTATTCCGAGCTCAAACTCTGCCAAAAGTGCCGAGAGAGAGACAAACAAATAAACAAGGCCCGGCTGAAAAATGTTGCCTACTTAGCAGCGCAACGAGTTTTCAATGGCAAAGCCACAAAGTGAAAGACGTCGCAAGAAGTCAAAGCCCGGCCACAAGGCAAATGCCAAATGGCATTATCAATAGTGGATTCAGCGAATCCCAGAAGAAATAGGAAGTCGAGAGTGTGCTGCGGCTCTGGGTGCAGCCATTGACATGCAATCGCAGGGACACATATTTATATATACGTGCGGGTATGTGTCGGCGATATATATAGAGACATGCCATTTATTCCATTGAACAAAAAGTCATTTGTAAGTGTTTTTGTGCGTAAAGGAATTTATTATAAAGGAAGAGCCGTTCCGCAGCAGATTTATTGCTTTATTACGATGCGGATCGTCGGGGTATGGGCATGGGAATGGCACTGCGAATGGCACTGGGAATGGGAATCCCGTTTGGCGACAAAGGCCAGAGCAAAAGTAAAGAAATGGCTGGCAAATATTTAGCACATGAAGGCGAAAAACAGGCTGCAAGAGTGATGGGACAGCGGGGAGTGCCAGGGCGGGGAAAATGGCGAGAGAATGAATGCTGCATTTCCGTCTTTTCGGCTTTTGTCTCTCTTTTTCTGCGCCCCGCTTCCCCAGAGGGGGGTGGTGGTGGCACATGGGTGGACCTTGAGGGCGTGCCACATCGTCGACATCGTCATCAGCATCATTCTCATTGCAGTCGTTAAGTTATAGACTTTGATTTCGCCCGCTGGAGTCGACTGGGGGACAACCACCCAGCGCCATTGCCGCTGCCGCTGCCGCTGCCGCCCAAGGAGACAGAGACTCGTTTCAGAGATTTATTTGCCTTGTGCCCTGGCAACGACTGCCGACATCCATATCCTGGCTCCGCCTCGCCCTCTTAAATGGCTTTAATTGATTTTTGATTTTATGACCCTGCCGGACACATTTCACACTCGATTACATGCCAAGTGGGAGGCGATGGCTTAAAAGATTTTGCATTTCCTAAGGCCGTATATTTTGTTAAGCTTGTTCCTAAGACACTTAAAGAATTATTAGATTTATATACTTATTTACTAAATATTTCTAAAAATGTAAGGAAATGTATTTTATTTTTTATTAAGAAATCCAATGAAAAAGAAATAAGAATTCTAGCATTTCTCTAAATAACAAACAATGAGAAATAAGAATTCTAGCATTTCTCTAAACAACAAATAATGAGAAATAAGAATTCTAGCATTACTGTAAACAACATAGAATTAGGCAAACAAGCAGAGCAACGAGTGCAGGGCGGCGAGTGAAAACAACGAGTAAAGGACGCTCAAGGTAACGAGAGCGAAAGCAACCGAGAGCAGACAAACGACGAGAGAAAATTTTTAAATAAATATCCCACACATTATACAATATAATTATTATAAATACTTATCAAGTCAAAAATTATTTAACTTAACATTAATATTACAAAATATATAGCATTGCCTTTACTGTCAGTGCTGAAATCTAAACTGAAATCTCACTGAGACGTATTCACCTCCTTAACTGAACACAAAAATCCAAATATTTGTTTACCAAAATGTCTGACGATGAATTCGAAGAAGCCCTCAGTTTCGAGCCGATGGATGTTAGCCAGAACTATGGTGCCGTCGATGCATCCGTGGTGCCCTTGGATCCCTCCGAGGATGCCCAGTTCTCGGAGCAGCAGTTCTGCAATATCCAGGAGCGACTGGCGCGCATCAACAAACGCATTAACATGGCCAACTCGGCTATAGCCCAGCTGCAGCGAAGCATAAGGAACAGGGCATCGCAGGGTCCAGGATCCTCTGTCGCTGAGGGGGACAAGTTGGCCGGAGGCGATAACCCATTGAGAGGGGATCACACTGAAGCCGGTAGTGAGCCCAACAACGAATGATTTAATTATATTGCCAAATTATAGACACATATGCCGAGTTTCCTCAATTATGGCAGCAGCTCAGATCATTTGTTTGTTTAATTGGTTTCTAATTAAAAATGGCAATTGAGAAATATGGAATGATTTCCTTCTAATATTAAATAGATTATACAGGAAGATATTTTCATAAACAATTATAGAGGAAGAGTTCTTACTTCCCAGAGTTAACTGAAAGTAATTGATGAAATAAATTCAGTAAATTATTCCAGCTTAGCCCATAAACTAATGTGAAGCCCCAGAAATGGGATTCAGAATATTCAACACACATGCACCCATTTCTCCATAATTTTACGCCACTTTCCAGAGCCATTCCCAATTTATTTGGGGACTTTGCCACACACAATAGCCAAAAGGAACTTCCGCTATGACTTCTCATTCGGGGCACAATAAACTTTTCATTGACCGCCTTTCACAGAATGGTACCCCGAGCGATTCCCAGGCAGCTGCACTTTGTCAAGGGCCCTTTGTTTTCGGCCAAGAAACTTTCTCCGGGAAACCCAAATGAAAGACAAAGTCGAAAAATTTGAGACGGAAAATTTGCATTTGAGCACTCACACACACTCACAAAGACAGATTGCCTTGGGGCCAAACAAATATGTTAAAAGCAATAAATAAGGAAGGACATTCTTCAAGTTCGTCGGCTGCCGCTAGACTTATTGCCAAAAATATGTGACAAAAGAGCTAAGGAGCAGCGAGCTGAGAGCTGAGAGCTGAAACTGAAACCTAAGCGAGGACTAAACTGTAGACGAAGTCATAAAACGGCGACGCAGCAGCGTTAAATTATATAAAATATTTTTATTGTTAACTTGCAAAAATGTCAGAAGCATTTTGTCAGCTGGCAAATCTCGGCGGCAGCAATTGTGCAGCGCGTTTATCACTCCAACTGCTGCAACTGTGGCATGTTGCAGCTGCTCCTCGGTTCCTGCGGCAGTTTGTCATAGTCGGGGAATGTACTCCGTACTCTATAGTCCCGAGTCCACAGTCCTCAGCCCTTAGTCCTCAGTCCTCAGTAGCTCGAAGTCGCATTTTGTCACAAACTCCCAGCTTCATGCTTAAGTAAACTTTGCCTCAATGTTGTGACTACGCATTGTGTGTGCGATAACCGAGTTGACTGAGTGAACTCACCCGGCTGAATGAATGAGTCCTGAGTGGGGAAACTGGCTGCAGAACTCCGTTTGAGTGCCAAGATAAATTCGAAATATCTACAAGAAGTTTCGCAGATGGAGATATCATTAGAAATTAGAATATTGCCCTTCCAGACTTTAAAACTAAGTCAAATAAAAATTTAACTCTTTTTATAAGAAAAGGAAGCGATTAACTTAAATAGAGTTTTATGCCATTCCTTTTATCTCACTTTTAAAATAAAATTATATATTACATTTTTACCTCAATGACTAACAAATCACAAGTAGCCCTCAACAAAGCTTACTATAATACTTTTTTAACAACAAAATAAGTGATAGCAATCTGTAGGCTGTTATATTTGTACAATATTTATTAGGTTCTTATATTTCAGCAATAAAAGAAATTAATATGTGCATATTGTTAACAAATAATAGAGTAATTCTGAAACCTGAGAAATAAATTTATATTTACTTTTTCTAATTTTCTAAGTTAGATATAATAAATTAATATAATATATTACTAAGTCAGATATAATATTAAATAAGCATGCATTAAGCAAAATGTATATATTTTCTACTTATAGCTATAAATGTTGATTAAACTCAATTCAATTTAATAATTTTGCCAAATCAATAGCAAATACAATTCAATACAATATCAAGAAACCCTTTATTGCTTCCAAACCCGAAGTTTTGAGTACCCTTACATTAAATACTATTTTTATAAATAGCATAAAAGCTTAGATAACAATTAATATATTCCTACCTAATTAAGTTTTCATAAAACTTTAATAATAAGCAATATTTTAACTGTATTATTATTATTATAATTATTATTATTATTATTATTATTACACTTTTGTATAGTATAACTATACGATTTTAATCTTAAATTGTTCCTAAAATCTCATTACTCCCTGCATAATTTAGCAAGGGGACTAGCATCAATTTAACTAAGAAATAAGACCAGCAACCTGCACAATTTCAGCTTTTAATTTCCGATTCAAGGCTTTGAAGTCTGGCCAGGCCCCCTCGATTTAGCATCACGTCATCGATTCATTAAAATTTCAATATGAGCATCGCAACGAAATTCAATTACAAAATGCCACAAATCCGAGAGCCAAGTCCTGACCCTGGGCTTTCATAAATTCACGCACTCTCGTCACCCTTTGGCAGCCTCAAAACATTTTGGAAAATGCGAGCGCACCGGGAAAATAAGCCGGGAAAATCCCAAGTTCAATGTAACCCTGCTACCTGTCACTGGCAGCGCCGACAAACTAATAATGTTGCTCTGTGATAATCGCAGCTGGGAAAAGTGTGGGGAAAGCGAGGGCCATTCATGGCGAATCAATCGCATTGAAAATGAAAATGAAATCGAAATTGAAACTGAAACTGAAGCTGAAGCTGAAGCTGCTCCTGCGGCTGATGGGTTTCGACTGAGAAGTGTGTTGTCATTTGGCCCAGGAGGTCCTCACTCAACAGATATTTCGAGGCTAACGATAATGGTGATGACGATGATGATGATGGTGGTGACTAGGTCGCAGTCCCCAATGACTGGCCATCTTTTAGCGAGTCGAGTCGAGTCGAGTTAAGTTGAGTCGAGTGGAGTATTCTTTCCGTTGGTATTCTGTGGAAATTAGCATTTCAATCAAATCTACTTTTATGTGTCTGACTTGTTTTATGCCTCGACGACAGCTACAAAAGCCCCGTCATCATCGCCCTCGTCCTTGTCCTGGCCGTCGTCATCATCATCCATCGGGGCAAATGAAATTGTATCCATTCTGTTTATGCATTTGACGAGCCCCGAAAACGAAAATTGTCGGAATTGATTGATTAAATATTTATTCATACGGAAGTGCTTAGTGTGTTTTCCCTTTTTCCCAGCTCGGGGATTGCTACATATTTATGAACTGCGGCCTTCTTGGCCACTTTTTTCCTCGTTTGTTGTCTACTTTTCGGATATTTGGCCCTCTGGATTGTGTCATTAATTCAGTTAACATGGCATCCCTTTTGGCAAGGCTCAGATGTTAGCTGGAAGGTTTAGTTTTATTCCTACATTAAGCAAAGATTTACCAGAGCATCTTTAACCCAGTCTAATTTAGAACATATTTTAGTAATTCCTATATGTATGGGATTAATTACGTTTGATTCCAGCTAAATCATAAACTAGAGACTAAACTCCTAAAGCAGCTTTAATATCCAGTCGAGTGGAGAACATATTTTAAAAATTACTAATATAGAATTAATAACGTTTAATTCCAGCTAAATCATAAACAAGAGACTAAACTCCTAAAGCAGCTTTAATATCCAGTCGAGTGGAGAACATATTTTAATAATTACTAATATAGAATTAATAACGTTTGATTCCAGCTAAATCATGAACTAGAGACTAAACTACTAGAGCAGCTTTAATATCCAGTTGAGTGGAGAACATTTTTTAATAATTACCATAGGTATGGGATTAATTACGTTTGACTCCAGCTAAATCATAAACTAACATCAACCCATTAAAGGAGTGTTTCGCTTAAATTGGTCTAGCAAATATTTATTCATTCCCCAGACTAGCCCACTCGCAATTCCGCCTTCTCATCGTGGACTTGCGGATGAAATTTCCCCAGACGCTGCCGGGGTCCGGGGACTTGGCTCATTAATTCGGTTAGGTCCCCGGCACTTAAAGTCAATCAACTGGCCCGCAGGAAATCTTAATTAAACAAACTTGTTTGGCAAATCTTTTATAAATGGCCCCCGGCCACACAAACAACACAGCAGCTGGGGCAACCTCTGCGGCTCTCCAGCGCATGTTGGTATGGAGCAAATGCCAATGGCCAAGCTCACCGGATACACTTAGCCAGAGCTCGAGGTAGCCGGAAGTGGGCATCCACACACACACACTCATCCACACTCAATTCAAGTCGTGATTCAGCAGAATCCATTTTGCGGCCAAGCGGCATAACATTTGGGGGGTTTTTGCACATTTTCGACTTTGATTTTTGGCCGCTGTTCGCAGTTGCCTGGGAAGCCAGACACAATAGCTGTTTGTAGGCGGCAGCCGAGGGTCCTCCACAAATTGCAAGTGGCTCGAGCTCCCAGCTGCACTCGGAATGGCCTACTGCTCCTGGGAGCAGTCCACATTCTGGCCTCGGTCTGGGCCTGTTCATGCCGCTGCTACTGGCTGAAGCTGGGGCCATTAAAGCGCTAATAAATTCTCATACTCATATCAATCGATGGCCGTGCGGAGACGTAGGCCCCATAAAGCGCTGTTTAATGGCGAATGTTTGCTCTGGCACAGGAGCACGAGCAGTGCATAAATAACCAGTAGGAACTATATGCTCAGTCGACTTAAGGATACTCGGCAATCGATTCATACACACGTAACGCCTTCAAATTGGAGGCAAATAATTGCATAATATTGACAAGTTCCTAGAAATAATGAAATAAAGTGTTGGAAATTGTATAATAATTTAATGTAATAAAACAAACGATTAAGGGCACATACAATTGATAATATAGATGGTAATATTGATGATTTACTAGTTTTATAAAATTGTATTCTAAGTTTTTCTAAGTACTGTAATTATCTTCAATAGGTCAGTTTTTAATAGAATAATTATATAACCTAAAAAAAACAAGGTTTACCTTGCTCTATCTAACTTCAGGATTCAAAAATATGTTATGACAACATATATTATTACATTTACCTTATATAAATACATTACTATCATAAAGATGCCATTCAAATTAAAAAAGAGAACAAACTTACAATTCATTTGGCACCTAAATAACTTCATTGCATACTTTTGGACACATGTAAAAATGATTTGAAACCATATCAATTTCAGTGATTATTTATATTTATAAATTATAAACAAAAACAGTCTATTAGGTTTAATAAAATCACTAAAAGGACAACATACCTGTATTATACACAAAATACTGTGCACTGCATCGTAAACTCAGGTGGGTGATCATAATAGGGCAATGAGAACTGCAGGAAATGAGGCTAGTCAAAATTTATGGACCGAATGCACTGGAGAGTCGTCGGAATAATGAACCGATTTAAGGTGGTGGCTTTATTAGAAGCAAGCCAAATTAAGTTAAACTAATTCCGGGCTCCAACTGCATCCAGCATATATATATCCCTTTATGCCAGCGTGAACTCTCCCTTTGGACCGCCTCGCCAACCGCAGCATTCACTCAATGAACACCTTTTGAACCCAATCCAGGCAAGGCGCCCTCTTGATGATGATGCCTTTATTCAATGGCCACCGACTCCGTCGCCCCGCTTGTTAGTCCTTGGGGTAATAAAGCAGAAAAAAGAAACAACAAGAATAATAATAATGAAAAATAAAAGTTTGCTTTCCCCTTGATATTACTTTAAATATGCAAAACTTCACTGTTTTATGTCCTTGCAGCTGTCCAGTTGGCCGGCCACGAGGTCCTGGTCCTGGTCCCGGCTAGTTGCCGGGATTCCCCTTTTCGAGAGGTATAGAAATACAAAAAAATAATGCTCACAAATATTATGTTACACACAAACAAACACAAAAGTTGAGGAACAGCGTTATGGAAAAGTTGCGTCTGGTCCTGCTCCTGGTCCTGGTCCTGGTCCTGGGCCACTTTTGCATTACATTATCTCAAGTTTTGCGTTGGCAATTTCTCATGTTTCCCCCCCTATATATTCCTCTCTGGCATGTCCGTATTTGTATTTACCCATTGTCGTGCACATAAACATGCAGCTGACTTGTTACTGTCCTATCACCATCATCATGCTCAACGCCGGGCAGAACTTGTGTCCCGAGACAATAAAAAAACAAAGGGCAATATATGTTCTGTTGAGTGCCCCGACTATTAGATACCTGGTGATCACGATTGTGACACTAAATTGCAAGAAAATCTACCTTAAAGAGATATTTTCATCAATTTTGTAGATACTTAAAGCCCTCTCCCTATGTTATCAACTGTTTAAGCTAAGTTTTAATATGTGATCATCTTTTTTGTCAGAGATATTTCCATAAGAGGTTCTTAGGAGTCAACCTTATGAATATTTTCCACTATAGCGCAGAGGGACATATTTAAAATCACATAGATTTTTTCTCTGTGTACACCTCTTACTTATATATTTATGCACGACTGCAACATGCCCTTGTATTTCACGAGTAGCGACGGTATAAAAACCGAGACTCTGATAAAAACTTTGCCTCATTTTCGTGTCAGGCCAAATGAGTTTTGGAAAGTTGTCCTTCCCCCTCTTGCCCAGCCCCCCGCTCTCCCTGCAAAGTCCTGTGCCAGTCAGCTAATGGTGACAGTAATTTTTAATAAAAGCTGCCAAGTGTCGACACAATTTGCAATTTACGCACGCTCCCGGACTTTGACGGAATAGTTGTCAAGATTTATTTTCCGTGTTTGTTTTTGCTTCTGTATTTCCTAGTGCCTGCAGAGTATCTTCTTGCGTTTTTGGGAGCTCTCCAGCATGTAGTGGGTGACACGCTCCTGGCGGTCCGCGGTGTCCGCGACCCGCTGGCAATGGGTCGCGGTACCCTCCAGGTCCAGCTTTAGCTTGATGAACTTGTAGCGCACATCCACGTAGGACTCGTCCAGCTCCTGGGCACTCCGAGCTCCGTACAGCTGGGTGAGAATCTCCAGCTCCGAGTCGACGTGATGCAAGGACGAGCTGTCGGTGGATCCCGTGCCGGCCAATATGTAATCATCGTTGAAGGGTACCATGGATATGACATAGCGTCCTGGGGCATTGAACTTCTGGTTCATGCCCTCCACAATGGCCAGGCACTCCTCCAGATCGTCCTCCATCGAATAGCAGATGTTCAGGGCATCGTCGATCTTCATGGACTCCGTCTGAGTCATCGCCGTCGGAACCCAGGTGGATTTCATGTTAAACTCGAATGTAAAAAGATCTAGATTCTATCTGAGTTACCCAACTGACAAGTGTCTCAAGGATAATACTCAATTCAATCTTTAAAAGCTCCTTAATTCCTATTAGGAAAACCCAGTAAAACAAAATCAATATTCTTAAATTTCATGAATTTTTAATTAAGTTTTCAATAAGCAGGTTAATTTTTGGTTAGCTTTTTCTTTTTAGCAGGGGTTTCTACCTTGGATCTTTGTTTGACTTTACTAGATTAAAGATAAAACAAAACCCACTACCCCAAAGTGGGTTTTGTTTTATCTTTAATAGCCTTTATCATAAGCGCGACTTTCTTCAAGAGAGCATACATTTTGGGTACATCCTCGCAAGCCTTTAGGCAGTTATCCACTTGGTTTTCCAGCGCTTTTAGCTTTTCCAGCTCGAGATTGTACTGCTTTTTAAGTTGTTCTAGGCCTTCCAAGTCTTTCTTGGCTTTGGTCAGGCCCTGGCTGAGATCGTTGTATTGATTCATCAACCGATCCCCAGGGCTAGTGGTATTAGTGGTATTAGTGGTATTATCTGATAGTCCATTCGAGTCAAGGCCTTCCAAATGAGTTAATCGCCTGTCCACTTCAAGCCAGAACTGTTCGGAGTCATTAGCCATTTTCTTTAAGTCATCAGTCAGCTTATCGTTGTCATTGGGTTTTGGCAATTCATGAACTTGGCTCTCCAGATCCTTTAAATCACTTTTAGCCTTTTCTAGCATGGCTTGGAGATCTTTTAGTTTCTGAAAATCTTTATCATTTCTTTTTATTTTATTCAATTTGCTTAGAGTTTCGTTAAGCTGCTTTTTAAGCTCATCCAATTCCAATTTACTTTCTTTTATGTCATCCGGAATGCCTTGCTTCAGTTGGTCAATTTTATTTATTAAGTTTTTGGCAAAAGTGTTGAGTTTGTCAATTTTTTCACAGGAGGTCTGGGACTTATTCGCAGTTTTACCCAGGTCTTGTAGTTCATATTCCAAATTATTAACTCGTGCCTTGAGCTCTTCATCATGCAAACAAGTTGTATCATTTTGGTCATGTCTTATTTGGTTTGGTTCTGAGATATTCTTCGATATGTTAATTAGAGCCTTGATTCTATCCATAATTTTGTCATTTTCCGGGCAGGCTTGGTAGTCTACATAAAGATTTTGCTCTGAGCCCAGCATAGCTAGATTGCTCATAAGAGATACAATGCGTTCGTTCAGTTCACTAATTCTGGAAACGAATTCTTCCATACGTTGACTGCAGCTACTACTAGTTTCATTTGAGGTTTTATGTCCTTTTCCACCACTTTCCCTACACATTTCTAGCTCATTTCCAAAAGCTACCCCTTGCTTATCAAGAGTGTCCTTAGTGTCCTTGGTCCTCTGCTTTTGGACCTCTAGCATATCCTCGATATCTTTCAGCTGGCTCTCACACTGATGTACTTTGTCAAGGGCTTCAGCTTGGGCTGCACTTATTTGACTCTCCAATACATCAAATTTTTTGTTTAGTTCTGTGCAACAGCTGGATAGCGAACCGGATTCAGTCATATCCTTTATACTTTCCATCTTATCCAAGTGTTCCTTAATATCTTTCATTTTATCTCTCAGAATCTTGTGTTTATCCTCCAGCTCTTTTTTATCTTTGGAGAACTCATCGCCTGTATCTGATTTTAATTGCTGTTTGTAGTCCGCCAACTGTTTCTGAAGATCCTTTTTGACTTTCTTCAGAGATTCTTCCATCTGTGAACAGCAGCTTTTGAAGCCCTTAGCCACGAGCTTTTTTATCCTGGAAACAATTATGCTTAGATCCTTACTCAGATCTCCGCTTGGTGTCAAGCTTGTTCTTGGTTTATTTCCATTCATTTGTTCAATTTGGCTGACACTATCAATCAGTAATCCAATGAGGCCTTTATCGTGAGAACAGCAGTTCTTCGAATCTTTAATACCAAGAGCCTCATCTAGGTAGTCAGAATGTTTTTTTAAACTATCCGCAGCAGCATTTTGCAGCTCAAACCACTTGCTGATAGCTTCAAAATCCAAGCACTTTTCCGATATTCCTCTCTTTGTACGAGGAACAACCGTGGACCCATATGGAGCGTAGGACTCCACCGGGGCAATGACAAATAAGAGAAGCAGTGGCAGTAGTGACGTAATTGCTGTAGTGACCTGCGCACGATATTACACTTGTCGCATGAAACAATGCCATATCTCCGCCTCTCCGACGCCTGCACTCACCTTCGGTTTCATTTTCGCGTTTTTCACGCCTGCTGCGGTCA
This sequence comes from Drosophila pectinifera, assembly GCA_008042775.1. Lineage (NCBI taxonomy): Eukaryota > Metazoa > Arthropoda > Insecta > Diptera > Drosophilidae > Drosophila > Drosophila pectinifera. Next base: position 35,202 of record VNKC01005207.1, read on the forward strand.
AAGAACCTTCGTCGCTGGAGTGCCAAGTTCAACTAACTGGGTCGAGAAGAGAGAGAAATTGGCCAACTCTGGAGTCGCGCAATTGATTTGCATGCTGCGCCTATTAGGCATCCAGGGAAGGCCAAAGAGTTCCCAGAAAGAGCTTGGTTGCTCGATCCACCAAGCCAAGTTTTGTATAAACTCGAATGTTTTAAATGTCTAAAATCTAGTGCAGTAAAAATATAATACAATTAAGAGTAATTACAGATGCCAATATATATTTATTGTTAGAAAAAATACATTTTAAAAATCTATTAATTTTAATAGACAGAAGCTTGGCTTATATTCGGTGCCTCTAGAGACCTGTCTTGCCAGAGAACCATCAAGAAAGACTCTAAGTTCGAGACTTAGTTCTTTCTGTCCCCTTCTGTTCTACATAGTCAATGCCTCCTATTAAGGCGTCGCCCGGTTTTTTGGATCCATTTTTTCCTGGTGGTCTTATTTGCAGACTTTTGCCAGATCCAAAATACATCTCCAAGTCCTCGATGTTATCAATAAGGTCATTCATTTTGTCTAGCTCTTTGCACGAGTCTCGGCACGGTTTAATTTTCTTCTCCAGCGTGTTCAGCTTTTCCATATTGGCCTTGTAAAGCTGTTCGGGTTCCTCCAGGCGCAGGATCTCGCCTTCGGACTTATCTAGATCCTGGCGAAGAGCCTCAATGAGTTTCGCCAAACGTTCCAGGCGTTTCTTTTTTTCTTCTGATGATTTTTCCCTAGCTCGTTCTTCCAACTGACGTAGTCGCTGGTCCGCTTTAATCCAGTTGGAGTTAAAGTTCTTCATCTGATCCTTTAACATATCACTCACCTCATCGTGGCCTGAGTTCGTTGGTTTGTCCTGTGGATTTGGCAATTCACTTAGCTTGTTGTGCAGGTTTTTTAAATCCTCCTTGGCCTTGTCTAGCCCTGCTTGAAGGTTTATTAATTGCTTCTGAAAATCTTCCCCAGTCTCGTTTCCACTACCCTCTTCATGGGCTTGGCTATTTTTTTTTAAAGCGCCCAATTTATCCTTTCCTTCCTTCAGCAGCCTTTCAATTTCTCCCAAATCCAAGGCACTGTTTTTGATGTGGTCATCGACTGTTTGGTTTATATGCTTTACTGATTTTAGTAACTTGTCGCCAGTAGCATAAAGCTGGTCAATTTCCCCGCAGCAGGTCTGGGACTTTTTAAGGATTTCTCGCAATTTATCAATTTCTTGTTGCAGAGCTTTAACGCGATCCTCTAGGGATGTATCAGGCACACAATCTGAGTTATCAGTTTCGGAGCCCCCATTTTTGTCTCCCGTATTTCCAGAGCCTTTATTTCCAGAGCCACCCGCATTTCCAGATCCTCTCTTTCCCTCTTCTGCCTTATCAGAGGTTTCATTTCCAGAGCCCTTTGAAACTCTCGTTTCCATTCCCACATCTCCAGAGCTTCCATTTCCAGAGCCTTCATTTTCAATACCTCCATTTCCAGTACTTCCATTTCCGGATCCAGTATTTCCAGAGCCAGGAACACCATTTTCTTCGATCTTTATATCTACCAATAATTTTTTCAGCATAGATTCAATCCTCGCCAGCTTTTCACTATTTTCCAGGCAGAGGGTTATATTCAATTTAGTTGAGGCACCCAGAACACCAATCGAATCAGCAAAACCCTTAACGCGCTCTTCCAGTTCCTGGATTCTTTTTTCCAAACCTTCTTTTGAACAATTCGAGTCTTTACTTTGCTTTTCAACCAGGTTGGTGTAATTGTTCGCGTAATTGTGAAGACTTTCCTTAATATTTTCACTTCGTTTCTCAAGAGCTTCCTTTGCTTCAGTCGCCTTTTTATCCTGGTTTTTAAGCTTGTCTTTGATTTTCTTCAGCTTTTCATCAATCTTTTGGGTATCATCGTTCGCTTCATTTTTGGCTTCATTTAATTGATTTAGCAAGTACTTAATTTTTTTATCGAATTTCGAACAGCATTTGTTTTTGGAATTGGATCCAATATTATCCTCTTGAATTTTTAGTAATCGCTTCACTGATTTTTCCCGTTGTTCCACCAGAGTTTCTTGTTTTTCCTGCAGATCTTTCTTGATTTTGGTGTTCCCTTTTCCGATTTCTTCAGATATTTCATTTTTGAAATCCTCCCACTTATCCTTAAGGGTCTCTTTGGTTTCGTTCAGCGATTTTTCCAGCTCCTCACAGCAACCTTGATCCTTGAAGCCCTTGGGAACTAACTTTTTGATCCAGGGCAAAATCTGCTCCAGATCCTTTTCCATTTCGCCGCTTAACTTTGGTAATTCTCCCGATTGGCCTCCATTCGACCGATTAATTTCCTCGACATTGTCATATAGTAACTGCATGGCTTCTATATCGTAGAAATCGCACGTTTCGTTGAGCAGTGTATCCATGTGCAAGATATGTTGTGCCAAGACATTACTGAGCATAAACTGCTTATTAAACCACACGTTGATAGCGTCGGAGTTCTCACAGTCCTCGATTGGAGTTGCACGTTGATTGAGACCTCTTCTGGACAGTACACCGGAGTAGTAGGGCTCCACATCGATAATTGCAGATAAGAGCAGCAGCGGCAGTAGTGACGCAGCTGCAGTAGTGACCTGGGGAAAATTTCACACTTGTTGAATAGAGCGATGCCAAGCCTCCAACTCCGCCACAACTCACCTTCGGTTTTATTTTCATCTCGTATGCTGCGGTCCCAGAACCTCTGTCGCAGGCTTGCCAAGTCCAACTAACTGGAAAAGAGAAGTTATTGGTTACCTTTGGAGCCTCTTAATTAATTTGCATGCTGCGGCTATTAAACGTCCAGGGAGGCTCAATGAGTTCTGAGAATATTAAAATAAAATACCCTGAACCGAAAATATATGCATTAAAAATGTATTCTTTTTCTTTTTAATAGTTTATGACTTACAGTAAACTCTTAAAAAAGTTAATATATTTGTAAGGCAGATCACACTTAAATTAAATATTATATATATTATATTATACTTTCAGTATATTAGTTTTTAAAATATCACTAAGCCTACGCATTAAAAAGACCCTGAACCGAAAATACATTAAAATAATTATTGTTTATCCATTTAATAGTTTATGAACTTACAATAAACTCTTATAAATATTAATAAATTCTATTTTCAACAAATTACTCTGTAAAATATCGCCAAAAGCTTGCGCTTAAGCAGATTAACTTTCTATCCAACATTTCTTGTTTTATTTTTAATAAAAAGAGCAATTTATGTAGGCCGTAATACTTACGTAATATTTTTCTACTAACGATCATTTATAGAGGCCCAGAAAAGCCGGGCTTATTTATGATATCCGCCGCTGCCGTCGCCAAACTCATTCCAACTCTTAAACATCCCCGAATGGAGGCAGCATAAATTTGTGGGAAACCCAATGCAATTCGCAATGCCCTGAGCAGCATTTACTCGTTATCATCGCACAGGTTGTGGCCACAGTGCCACTTGAAATGGGATACCCAACAGGGAGCCGCAGTGGCGACTCCCGGCTTCCAGCTCCTGGTTTTCGGTCCCCGCGGGCGGGCGGAAAACCTGAAATGGAAAACAATTTCAGCTACGCAAACACGGCGGAAAAGCCAACAAAAAGACAGAAAATAAAAGAAACGGGAAGCACAAAAATTAAATTGCTAAGCGAAAAAACCAGGAAAAATGAGGGAACCGAAACTGAAATCACAGCAAAAGTTGAACCGCAAAAATAAAGTGAAAACAGAAATTTATATATTCCTGTGCAGGGCCCCGGATGCTGGGGGATTTTCGAATAATTTCAGCTCAAGGTGTGTTTGCCCAGCCATCGAGGCAAGCGAGGAGATTAGTTTAATTAGTCAACGTGGCGTATGCGTGATGCGGCGGCGGCAAAGCCACCTAGAAACGTGCCACATACACCGGAAGGCAGCGTCCCCCCTGCCAAAAATGCAATCGAACTTTCCCTGGTCGGACGGGAAAGTCACCGGAAAAGTACCAGGGAAAGCTAGAGGAAACCAGTGCAAGCCAGGGGACAAGATGCAAATGATAGGTGTTATGGCCTTGGGCAAGAGCGCACTGCCACAAACTTTCGTAAGTAGTTGGCATAGTTGAGTCGAGCTGCTTCGGGAAATTGGCAAGTGGCGCTCTCAAGCCTGTCGAGTGTCAGTTAATAGTCGAAATAATGAGAAAAAGTTCAAGGCAATTTTTCAGGGATTAAACGCATTCTTTCATTTATTAGCTCAAGACTATGTTCTTCTTCCCTCAAAAAAATAATGGAAAATACTCAGTCAAGTGCGAAATTCCCTCAGCAATTTTGTGCTCTTTTGTTGAATTTTCATATTAAAGCTATTTAATCTACCAATTGGATTATGTCATTAAATAAAATTGAATAAAAACGTTGGAAAGGAAGTTAAAATAAACGCAATGTTAATATATTTCCTGACTGACTGTTATTTTCCTTTACTTTCAGGTGAGTTTATTCAATGTGAAGTGATACACTTACGGGAGAGTACAGTGAGTATTAGAAGTACCAGTGGTAGTAAGATTAAATTAAGAATTCTATAAGTACTTGAATGTAGCTTTAAGTCTAAAATATAAAGTATTAAAATTAATTAAAATTAAGTATTCTATATTGATTTTAGTTATACTTTAAAGTAAATTCTTAGAGTTTAAGAATACTTTAAGTTCTCACATACCCTCTCAACATATTTACACATATTTTTGTAGCTTCCTTGTTATGATATATTTCCATTGATTTTATTTCCATTAAGTTCTCTATGTGCTGTCAATTTTTCTATTGACCCATCTCAACTTTATTATTTTTTCTGGTGACCTTTAACATTTACTTTTCGTCATCAATTATGCTGGAAATGCTGAAAAAGGTTGCCTTGATTGAATTACAACATAAAATGCGACAAAATATATGTCGCATAATGAAAGCCCGGCCGAAACTTGATAAGCAAACACAGACAGAGGAATAGAGGGCCCTTTCCCTGCGTCCCGCAATAAATCACCTGCTCAGCCGCACATCAATTTCCAAAGGTTTTCAGGGAAAGGCGGAGTGCCTTAGTTAACTGCTTTGTTCCGGCCAATCAATCAAGCTGATGCTTTCAATTATTTTTTATTTCCTCTCAAGAATTCCGCTTTTATTTTAAATATGTGTACTAAATAATCTGGCTTTAGCTTTAACTTGGCTTTAATGAAAGTCTGAGCCACGTCCACTGTATATCCGGGGTTAAAATCACTGTCCATTAAAGGCTTTGTCGTGTTGAAAATGCATATTTTATTTGTGGTATTTTAAATATGCAAAGGAAAGGACAACACAATTTACATAATACTCTTTGAAGGTAGCATTGTATGCACAGAATATTTATATGCAAAAATAACTATGTTATTAAATTAAATCAAAAATGTTAATTAAATCAAAGGCCTAATACATATAATTTATGTGTCGTATATCTAATAAAATAATCACCTTCTTTTGACCACAAAGAAACTCAAATCCTTTGTTATATTTCTGGCCAAATCGAAACTTCTTTTCGGCCACAGAAAAGGCATAGATTTCCTGATACGTGCATGCATTTATATTCACATGAGTTCGACATTGAGGCAAAAGAAAAACTTGCGGAAAATTGGCAAAGCTTTTCCTTTGGCGATAAGAGCTCTCTCTCCCTCTCTTTCTGTGTTCAGTGTGAGTGTATGTGTGGGCATTAGTGTGCCTGTGTGAGTGCCTGCACTCATGCATAGAAATAAGCCGATAACACCCTGACAATTGTGTCATGGAGCTGCGCTTTAGTTTCGGGATCGGACTTAATGCCTCTTGACTTCAATTTGCATAGTCGGCTTAGCAGGGGAAATGATTGAATGGCAAATTGATAGAATTCGGCTTTTACCATTTGACAGCTGAGGCTGGAAGGCGGAAAGTGGGTGGAAATTAAACTATATGAGTGATAGATAGTGATTTAATGATGATTTCGGAGGAGACTTGCTTGTGTTTGCTTTCATTTTAATTATCAAAGTTAAATATGATTTGCAGTTGCTATATAGAAACTAATTTCATGGTTTAAATTCTGAAATAACATTGGGTTTGATTGATTCGCATGAAATGGTAGTTATTATATGTTTAACTAAAGTTTCTATAGTTACTTCACTAAACATATTATTGATTGAACTGCACTTTCATTAGTAATTTAAATAATATTGGATGTAAGATTAAAATTATATAAAAAAATAATATATGTATCTAAATAATAACCGAGTTAAGTAAAACCGCCTTTACTCAGTTCTTAGATGTCCTGGCTCCTTTCCTTTCCTTTCGTCTGCCACAAAGACATCTCCAAATCTGACCTTTAACTCGCTGACAATGCAAAGGCTCACAGAGAAATGTGGTCCTTATCGTATTGACTCTGACCTAGACCGCAAGTCGCTCGGAACCCGCAGCATTAACAATTAATCCAATTAGGCCAAAACGTATTTGCTTCTCATTAAAAATGGAAATCATGGACTTTGGACTTTGAGCCATTACCAAGCATTTTTTCAGACACTTTGGCACATTTAAAAATTAAACAGAAGGGCTGGAGATAAAGAGGATAAAGAGATTGCCAGAGCGGCTTAGGAATTAGGAATCCCTTTGCCAGCAACTCAAACGAGTATTAAGCCCCCTGCCTTCATTTAGCTTAAGTGCTTAGCCTGCGAGAGGACTCTGCTGCCGATGGACACGTTTACCCACAGGACAATCAATTATGAATGCAACACTGAACAGCAGCCCGGCAAAAGATTTAACCATAAAAGTGTCCTGCATGTGGGGGGTGAGAGGCTGTTGCCTTTATGGGGATAATGACTATAATTATATGTTTCCTGTGACATTGATTTGTCGCCCCTTTGGTTGGGGGCGGAAAACTCTCATAATGTTTAATTCATTAGCCACCTAATCGGCTTACTCTGATAATTATCATAATTGATGTCAATCATCTAATTATGGCACTGCTCCAGCAGGCCTGGACTCACCACTTCTCTGAAAAGCTTCACAGCAGTACAGTGGCCAGCCTAAAACGAAACAGAAATATATTGTAAAAAACTTCAAATATATATATATTTTGTACCTTCCCAAATGAAGATGAACACAAACAGCACTTATCGCTCGATATTCCTCGAATGCCTCCGGGAGAATGCGGCCAATATGCGGCGGGAACACCAGGATCTGGCCGAGCGCATTTCCATAGCTCTGGCTAAGTCAAGGGCCAATCTGCTCAGTGTGGAGAGAATTAACCAGGACCTGCAGAAAATGAAGGTAACTGTCAGTGATGCCCTGCACAGTGTTCGTGGTAGCGAGGAGACTGAGGAGGAGAAAGGGGCATGCCAAAACCTCTTGACCTCTTTAATCGAAGTGGTGGCCGATTCCGAATTAAGAGCATCGTTGGATCCCACATCTACATCCGAAATTTGTAAGGCCTCGGAGTCTGAGTGCAGCGAAACTGTCACAAATGTTTCAGAAGATCCTGAAGTTGTGTCTGTCCAAGCTCACATTGAGAAGACATTAGTGGACGATAATACTCAAGGACTTATTCCAAGCTGGGTGCCAGAGAAGGACACCAAAAATATTGTAGAGTAATTTTGAAAATGCATTCGAAATTTTTAAGAGGTGGGCACCAACACTATTTAAGAATCTGAATCAGGCGTTACTTGTGATTCATCTGTGATTGTTAACGATTTCCTCTTCCATATCATTTGACTTAAAAATTATTTTAAAGAGTTAGTGTTCTACTTGCATTGTAAAAATGCTTATAAAAGAAAATTATCTTCAGACAGCAATTATTTCTTATATATATCAGTGGCATGGTTAACCATATTTGGCGTGTTAAATCTATAAACTATTTAAAACAAAATATTGGCCACTGAAGACCACAATCTAAACTTTAAACCATTTTTTTTGTTGGGAAAAATAAAATGCTTTCAAAGGGAATTGCAATAAATGACAGAAAAGACAATGTTGCCTTCAGGCATCCTTTTGCCAAAATGCTTGTTATGCTTGAGATTGTAAAAGCCTTTTGCATAGCTTTCCGAACAAAAACCACTTCAATTTATAATAAAGAAGACTCAATACAAAAGTTCATTGAACTTTAAAGCCTCCAACTAGTAGCATTAGCCAAAAAAAGCTGAAGGACTGGAAATGGAATATTTATTTCTTTACTCTTTATTAATGCAGAAGTTCGGGAATTTCCTTTTAGAGAATTATTTCACTTCCAGGAAAGTGTAAGGTTGACTTAAGCCTTTGAGCCAAAAACGCGCGTGGCATTTTCATAAAAACATTGAAATTATGGCCAAACTTGGCACTCGGCACGCACACTTGCACAAATTGCGTGGCCACAGGAAAGCCAAAGGCGTGGATTGCGTATACGCAGTGTGACAGGCCGCAGGAAGCAGGATGTGAGAAACAAACCCCGGTAATCCAAGTCACAGCTTTTCCGCAGCCAAGTTACTAAACAATTTGTCGGCGATTTGCTGCTGCACGCACACAGCCACGCGCTCACATCACACACACAGCCGCACTACACATACGCCCCATGTGACCCACAGAGAAGCTAACGAGGTTAAATGACCAGCAACCGAGCAGCAACCTGTTGATTCACGCTCTCTCTCGCATCCGCTCTCAGTCACTCGGTTGCGCTCTTTGTTTTGCTCTGCTCTTTCGCCGGCAACAAGCGACTGGCCCCCATTCCACTCGAACTTCCGCTCACTTCGAGTGCTTTTCGCTCTGCGTCGGTTCTCCAGCCGCGGTTGAGTTCAGTTGCCGCTTGTCAGTCGCCACGTGCGGTTCGGTTCGAAAGGAAGACGTAGCGCTTACGTTACGCTCCAGGCAGTCGTCGTCGCGCCGAAATCCAGTTTACGTCGCATTCCGTACGTGGGAGTCAGCAGCGTAAGTGGCGTTCGCGTGCCTCTAGTCAGTGTTCCGTTGGGGAGACGTAACGAGATACATTCCGATAGAGATACATTTCGACAAAGATTTATTTTGAGCAAAGTTTGTTTATGGCCATTGGAATTTCAGCCAGACAGATAGACAACTTACACAGTAAAAAGTTAAATAATTTAAATAACAGATATTATATGTAATTAATGCAATAAAAATGCAGAGAAATTCCTGTTAAAGTAAAATCAAATTATTTTTTAATGAATACATCTATCAGAGCAACTTCAACTTAAATAATTAAATTAAATTCAGTTTGATTTGTAAAAAATATATTAAGGTATATTATAAACTAATTAAGATTATAAATTCATTAAAAACTGCATTTTGTGGTAGAAATCTGATCAATATAATCAGAATAATTGATTTGTAAATTCTTAATACAGAATATGTGATGTGCTTTGTTTAAAAATCAAGCCTAAGCTTTTTTTCGATTTATTTAAAAATAGAGAAAAATATTTGTCAGCGATTTTGGAAAATCTTTGAATATATTCCCGTCTGTCTCCCCAACGGCATCTATTTATATTGCGCTCTCCGCCCCTTCGGATTCCATTCAAATTAACTAGTTCTGCAATTCTCAATTTGACTTCTGACATCGAAAGTAATCAAATTTCGCCGTTCGTTTACAACTTGTTCTAATTCCGATGCCGTTCGCAACCGGAAACGTGCTCGCCGCCGTTTTGTCTACGCCACAAAATAGGAAAGCCAACTGAGGAGCAATGAAAACAAAACCAAAAAAAAAAATATAAAACAAAACGAAACAAAAGAAAAATAAACTTTGCCAGCGAAATATTTCTTGGGCATTTTTCTTGCAGCTTTTCTTGTTTACACAAAAAAATAAAATACATCAAAAACATGACCGAAAAATAAAAGCAACAAAACCAGTGCATGTGAAGGCATTTCTGTCCGCAGTGTTATGAAGTGGTTAGAATCTTGGCTTGCACTTGTCCAAACAAAATTCCACATATACTGCATATATAATATATGCTGTGCATTTATGAATATAATATGTGTAGGAGATCCTTGGCAGGCTGCCGAAAAATGACAAAATGTTGCATTAAACTAATTGGAAAAACTCTGGGGTATTTGTGCGAGTGCTCAGCGGAGCTGAAGAAAGCCACGTGGAGTGTTCAAAGGAGTGCCTGGAGTGGAAGGAATTTACACAGTAGATATGACTGAAGTTCAAGCCAAATTAATAGAGAATTTAATTTAATTAAAACCATATTATTTCCATGAAAACAGCTCTAGGTTACCGAATAAAAATAAGTTAAATAAGAACTTTACAACCGCGCGTTTCGCATCTAAACGAAAATGTCTACCCAACTAATGTGAAAATACAATTACGGCAACGGAAACAATTAAAAATGTAAACTAATGAGTAAAGTGAGCGAAATTTGTGCAATTTGAACTGATAAAAATAACCAAATGAGTGGCCATAAATATTAAGTGTCCAAGCTGGCACAAAGTTGCACAAGAAACACGTAGTAATTAGAAATAATTTATTACTTTCTGCAGATAAATTCGTAAGCAATTTACTAGCCAGCCACTTGTTTTCCCATCAATTTTCTATACAATTATTGTCCATGTTAATTTGTCACTAGCCTTGGCCAAAGTTTTTGCATATTTACACTAGAGTGTCAAAAGCGGCCAGAGCCGAGTAAACAACAAGGCGAGAAGCAAATATTTGAGCCGAAATTAAAGCAATCAACAAGCTGGAGATATTCGCAAGCGCTCCGTGAGAAAATGGGCTTTGCCAGGCCAGTTGACTATGCAAATAAAAAAAGGTCAAGCGACCTAAGCAAGCACTGTGAGCAATGCAGGTTGAGTGCAAATTAAGAGCAGTCTGAGGAGATAAGGCAGTGGTGCTGATAATGTTTTGATTGTTGTGCTTTTTCGAGGGGGGAATTCTCGGAGGTGAGCCGCAGAGTGATTGGTGCGGGGGAAAATTGCGTGTGCGCATAATTGAAAAATAGATTTCTCTACACTCGACTGGGAATTTGTGAATGCTTTCAGCAGCCAGCTGCTGGTGTCCAAGAAACTAGGCCGTTTAAAGTGCTCCACGTTCTCTACGCTCTACATATAAATATATATGCATTGGCTATATTTTTAGACTTGATCTATATGTACCACTCGGCGTATGAGTAATGTTCCATAACTAATTAATAGCTAACTGGTTGATGGGGTAAATCCTTTCACTAATTTAATTTTGTTCGCTTTACAGGCTAAGCTGGCAACTCTTGAATGAAGAAAAATCCCATGGCAACAAATAAATAATAAACAAATAAGGCTGAAAATTCCCCCAGTCGCAGAAAGTCATGAAACAGCAAAATAAAATAAAGTACAAACAAACACACATACGCTTTTAATGCATGCACATATAAGCACTTCTCGCAGCTTATCAAAACAAAACCGAAAAAATTATATAACACAGATTTGCAGTCGCACGCAAAGCAAATCTCTTCTGGCTTAGTTTTATTTTCTGAATGAATAATTTCGTTCCCTTGCTTATAACACTTTTTTGCATAAATGGCATTAAATGAAATTAAAATAATCACTTAAAATGCTGCCAATTGAAATATAAACACATTACAAGCCATTATTAACCAAAGCCACTGCTTTGATGCCATTAAGCGAACGTGTATTTTACTTAAAAAATTTATAACAATGCAAATAAATAATTTATACAGCGTGAGTGATGATTATTTCTAAAGCTAATTTGTTAATTTTCTATTAAGTTGCTGTGATTAATTCAAGGTTTCCAATTAGTGGTGAAAATGCAAGAAAATACTTCACTCTTTAACTAATAATGTTAATATTTAATTAAATGAATTCATATATCAAGTTTCTTCGTTGGCAACAATTACGGTAATAACAAAGGGAAACAACGTGTGGCAATTGAATTTCATATGCAAATTAATAAGTGTCGGAACACCACACATTCGACACGTTAAAAAATAATAATGCAAAAAAAAAAAATATATATTAATGGAGGGAAATTAATTGATTTAATTGAATGAGATGGCCAGGAAAGCCAGCAGCACTCGACACAAAGTTGCAGAGCAAGCGGAAAACCGAGCGGAAAATGTGAGAATCTGACAAAAAAGAGGAAAATTATAAAAATAATTAAGCCGCCAGCAGCTAAAACAACAGCGACCGAGGGCCGAGGGCTTGACAAAAACTTAACAACTTTATGCTGCCGGCCCTGTCGTTCTGTAAGCTTAATTAACACTAGGATTGCGGTTGGTCGGGGCATTTCCGTGGGCGGAGCGGCGGGCTCCGGCTCAGGCTCTGCTAAATGTCAACAATAAGCTCGAGTGCGGCACTGTTGCACTTTCCCCCATTTCCCGGCCATTTCCCGCCCCTTTTTTAACCCGTCGTTTGAATTGTGTGAATTTTGAGCAGCTTTCGGCTGCAGAGATTCTGTGGCAACAAATCTCCCGGCGATAGTCGCGGAAATCGCTTAAATTGCGGAACAAAAAAATATATACGGTTGGTGCGTTGAATTTATGCAAAATAAGAAAAACTTGCTCCGCTCCGTCCTGTGAATCCTGTTTGCTTTTTGACTCCGTTGGGGAGCTTCATTGCGCATTCAAGTGGCCCCGTTATGCCAAATGAAAATAAAACCAAAAACTCGGACACCACAGTCCGTCCATGGCCAATTGAGATTGGTTCGTTTCGGTTTTGGGTCTGGTTTTTTGCCCCGATTTCTTTTTTTTTCCCCTCCCGAATGATTTGACAAAAGTACTGCATAGGTTTTTGTTTTTTTAGAGCCTCGATTCACGCCTGACTGGCATAGTTTTCACTACCTCCGCTGGCCACACGCAAATATCATAGCCTAATTTGAGGCGTTGGAATTGAGTATGCATCGCGTGTTGCGAGCGTAAAATAAAAACACGCCAAGCGCGTCCCATTAAAAGGCAAATAAACAAGTCTCAGACAGACTGCCACAGGGACAAAAGGAAAATAAGAAGGGCAGGAGTGCCAAAGGTCCTTTTTTCAGTTGCTTCTTCACACGAAACCACATAAAAGTGAAGATACCCAGGGCAACTAGGGGAATAGCAGTTATTCTACTTCGGGAAATCAAAGGAAACGTTTGCTTAAAAGGAAAACCATCATTATTTATGATAATATATATTATATTATATATATATTGTTTATAGATAAAAATATATATATTTTAGCTATTTTAAGATCTGTTTTATACAGCCAAGGGTCTGGTTTGGAAGATGTATATTTATTATATAAATATTTTAAGGAATATCAAAAGAATTAAACCTTGAATATTTGTATCTATATAAATTATTTTGTTTTTGTAATTTTGAAATCTAAAAGAAGCCATAAAAATATTATTATTATTATCTAGACTTAATAGGAACCGGCACCTTGATTTTATGTAGCTTTTGTCTGAAAAATATTCCTATAAGATACTCTCTAAAATCAAGCATGCAAATTTAGGCTGATCCTTCCTGAAGAATCTTGAATATTTTTATAGATATATTTTATATAAATACGTCATAAAAATATTATTATTATTATTATCTATACTTAATAGGAAACGCCACCTTGACTTTATAAAGCTTTCGTCTGGAAAATATTCCCCTAAGATACTCCTTAAAATCAAGCCTGCAAATGTAGCCTACTAATATTTATTTGATCCTTCCGGAAGAGCAAACGAAAGGGAAGTTTCCCCGTAATCAAGCCCCGCATTCCACTTGAAATGAGCTAATTAAAGGACCATTTCGAATGGCCAACATATTTTCGGAGAACCCGCCAACCCTCTCCGCATCCTGTCTGTGCTGAGTGATTAATTTTCATATTTATAATAAAACGCTGAAAAGGTTGAACAAGCCAAAAAAACAAACACAAAAAAGGGAATAAGAAACACAGCCCAAAGGAAAATGCGAGTGGCAGAGAGCAGGAAAAATAACAAAATGGCCTACACAAATGCCAGCAAATGGCTTTACAAGAGGGCTAGTGTATGGGGAAAATCTGTTGAAAACATGCTCACTTTTATATGGTTTATATGCTCCATGGATCCCATATGAGCTGCATAATGAGTGGCATTGGGAGTGGTGGCAAAAAATGCGAGTATGATGAGGCCGGGCCGGGCCCAACAAGTATAATTAACATTGAAAGCCGGGCGAGGGGCGGGCGGCTGCGGCAAATGAGAAATGTGCAAACAAGTGCGGTTCGCAGGGGGAGGGAAAATATGTTTTAGGGTGGGAGGACGGGGATATATCACCTCTCACTACAACACGCCTGCTCAATGGCCTTTCACGCACACACACCTTTAGTTATTTAAATTAAAATGGCACAGAGTCAGTGTCCTTCGAGCTGTGAGCCTGGCTAAAGTAGTTATATTCGTGTTGGCACTAGGCTGGCTAACTACACAGTTTTTCCTCCTGCCAAATTGTGCGAAAAATCCTAAATCACATTAAGGCAAACGACCTATGATTATAATATATTTGTGCCACTGCAGCTGCTGCAACTGGGCTTTTCCATTTGCGGCTTTTGTGGGCTGCGGTCTTTGGGTGATAGATTAGTTATTTACAATCTGGCCGAATTTTCATTTTATCGGCTTGCCCGAGCATAGTTAATGACATTTGCATATTTGCGGTGTATTGTGTGAAATTTTCAATTACCTTTTACTTATATTAAGTTGATTAGGTTGTTAATTAAACGTGAACTAGATTATTAACTGATAAGCGCTCTATTATGAAATGTAAACAATATAATTTTTGTTTGACTTTTGGACTAATTGAAAGGTCGTTATTAAATAGAAACAATTATTATTAATTGGTTTAGTATTTGGTAGCAACCATTTTTTAGCAGGTTTCTTGTACTTGCCACGAGAATATAAATTGATTTTAATTTAAATTTGACTTCTACAAATCATATTATTATTTATTATTATTTAATTACAGACCTTGTAATAATTTCTAAAACTTCTACTAGTTCGGTCACAAAATCAACTGTCGTTATTCAGTGTTGTCTAACAGTTTAAGAGTCGGCTCACAAAAAATAAACCAACTAAGGAAGCTTCAATTACACTAAAATAAATACAATGCGAACTCCAACTACAATCAAATTAATAACAGACCTTGTAATATTTTCTAAAACTTCCACTAGTTCTGTCACAAAATCAACTGCCATTATTCAGTGTTTTCTAACAGCTTAAGAGTTTCTACATAACTAAAGAAGCTGCACTTAAACTAAAATAAATACAATGCGAACTCCAACTTCAATCGAATTAATATCAGGCCTTGTAATATTTTCTAAAACTTCCACTTGTTCTGTCACAAAATCATTTTTCAGTGTTGACTAACAGCTTAAGAGTCGGCTCACATAAAATAAACCAAGTAAGGAAGCTGCACCTAAACTAAAATAAATACAATGCGAACTCCAACTACATGGAATTGCGTTTCCCTAATGTAATGCTAATCCACTGAGTAAGCCCTTTAATATTTGGCAATTCCCCGTCACTTGCCACTCAAAAAAGCCAACCCAAATAGTTAGTGTTGCATAACAGTCGAGCTGAGCTCCTCCACAAGATTAAATAAAATATATATAATACTCTAACTCAAGGGCTGGACAATCTGTGGGAGCTTAAAATGCCAAAGTAAATACCAAAAACTAAAAACAATATCTCAGGCAGCGGGCGCGAGCCAAAAAACTTTTTATTAAGCGCTTAGTGGCACATCCGACAATTGGGGGACAGCCGGCAAGACAGAGACGGACAATGGGGCACGGAAAGAGACAGACAGACGCCGAAAGAGAGAGACAGGATGGTCCACTCTCAATGGGTTGGATTTGGCTGCATGTACGCAAGTGGCACTCCAATTAAAATGATTGTCTTAATGCCGCGCAGAGCGTCAGTGGCTATTACAACGCGTCGAGTTGATTCATTCAGTCTAGTTTTTTGTGTTTTATTTTTTTTGAGAGTGCTCCATCCGGTTGTATAGAGCCGCCCGCTACCCAATTTGCCCTTCCATTCACTCAGTCTTTCATTCACTGACTCAGCCACTCACTCACTCGAACAGAACAAAACTAAAATCATCACTTAATGCGCTGAAAATAACGCACTTGCACGTACTCAGACTAATTTATTTGATTACCCTTACAATTACGACGGATTCCACTTTTGTTTTCAGACGAAAAGAAACGAGTTCTCCCGGGAAATTCCAGAGGTGTTGAGTGGGTTGCCCCCTTGTCTAATTTACTTTTTTACAGAGCCTCTGTCGAGTTTTTCTCTTAGCTGCTTGTGCCCATTAAGTGTAATCGTATTGTCAAGATTATGGCCAAGTGCAGGGCAATCGTCGGGTATTATCTAATCGGTATACTAGACGAATCTCACATAAATGTTCGACATTGTTCTGAAGTGTGGGTCATAATTTTGGAACTCTTTTGATAAGTGGAAACTTATTTATGGTCCTTGGTGTTTTGTTTGGTCTGGAAAATGTAGGAGGCTTTTTTGAAGTTCAAGTCAAAGGGTATTGTTTAAATTATATGTATTTAAATGTACAACCTTAACCTATATTTTTTTGCTATAAATATTTTAATTTTAAGACCTATAATGCTTTCTTTGGTTGTTAAAAGTTTAAACAGAGGTTTAAGAGCTATGTTTTAAATATGTGCTGACTCTAACGAATTATTAAATTCTAATAAAAGTTTTCAAAATTAAATACCTTGAAAAAAATCTGAAAAACTATTAAACAACATTTTTATCTTTATTATTTTTCTTTTATTTAAATTATATTTCAATTTTCTGTCTTAACATTATTGCATTTTGTTCTATTCACTTTTTCATAAGTTCTCCCTTCTAACATTTTAAGTCCAAGTGGGATTTCCTTTTCATTTTTTTGCATAAGTCCGCTGGAACAATACAAGTTGGCTCCACGTCCCCGGCATTTCTTTATTAGGTCCTTTTCATTTTTAAATTACACTCATTATGCCACACTTGTCTGTCAAAGTTGCAGCTAATTCGCTCGCCGGCTGCTCGTCAGAAGTTGGCAACTTAATTAACTCGTTGCTCAACTATCCCCTTCTCTGCTACCCTTTCCGCTCAGCCATTTGAATAAAGCAGCTAATTTTGGCACATAAAACGAATTAACAAATGAAATTGCACAACTGAAAGTTGGTACAAATGAGTTGCAGAATAATGAGTGGGCAGGCATTACTAACACCCATCAATCTGACCATATAAATCACATGTCTTGGCCAATCATCGATAGCGCCAAATGCCAACTTGAGACCATCGATACGGCGGAGAGTGTGATTAGCAAGAACGGTCTGCTTATGGAGTATTTGAGGTTGGATTATCTAATCACATGCAGGACCCATAAATTAATTCAATTGAGCCCTGTTTGTGCTTTTACCATTTCCCAGAAATGCAGGCACGGACATTAACTTCAAAGGGGCTTCCCTCTGGGCGCCGCTCCTGCTTTTGACTAATGCCTATTAACTAGATGGACAAAGCACAAATGTATCTTGCAGCTACTTATTTGCATTAGAAATTTCCATTTGAAATTTTCATTAGGCACGCAAATTATGCTCGAAATGCCGGGCCGAGTCTGGGCCTGGAAATGGAGATGGAAATAACTTGGGTGCGAGCAAACAAGAGTATCTCGAACATGTTTGCCAACAGCCGAAAGACAAAAGCACAGCTAGCCTTATTTGATGACCTATCCCAAAGATTTTTCTCTTTCTCTTCGCCTTTCTCCATTTCCATTTCTGGTTTCTTCAGTCTGAGTTGTAAATATTTGGCCAAAGCGAAACTCGATGCGACCCAAAGAGCGGGCCCAAAATCAATATTTAAATTGCAGGCAACTATTTTTGGAGGCCCTCGAATAGCCTGTAGATTGTATTGGCTATCAAGCATGCACACAAAAAAATATTTATATCTTATAGTTATAAATTACTAAAATTTTAAAATTAACTCTCGGTCTGGAAAAATAGAATTTTAATATTTATCTGTGACAATTATAAAATGAAGTTACCAAATTAAACACCATATATCAAAGATATAAATAAGTTATCTAATTTATCGATATTTATAATGCGATCTTATCGGGAACATTTCTGTGAAATGATTAAATTGATTTAAAGATTTATTTCAAATATCTAACCTAAACCCAAATTAAATTATTTTCCAAATCGATATTACAACGATATCATCTATATATTCGATAATTGTTTATGGGCCTTATACTTATATTTTAAAAGTTTGATTACCCAATGATTAGAATAGAATCCATTACTATTCTTCTTCAAGTCATCTTTTATTCTATTAGTAATAGTTTTTCTCAGTGCATCCTCCGTTACCCCAAACCATTATGGATATGCATGCTTGTGTTTGCCAAGAACAAAAGGAACTTTGCAGCAAAACCTTGTAACAGTTTGTTGTGCGAAAGAGACCCATACCCGGGGAGAAGGGAGGGTATATCTCTAACGACTGTTGCTAATTTGTTGTTCGGGCTTTCGTGGTTTGTTTTGATTTGGTTTGCTTTTATTTGTATTCCCTTGTAGTATGTTTTCCTCTCTTTTTGCATTTTTCTCTGTTTCCATATTAATTAATAGTTTTTTTTCCTGCAGTCTTCCATTGTCATTTTTTGGCAATGAGCTTCGGGCTCTTTGCCATGATTAGTTCAGAAAATGAATATCAAGGACTTAACAAGGATTTTATTCCTTTTGCCAAGCAGTCGCCTCCTTGAATGTTTTTCCTCTGGCTTAAGGTATCTTTCAATTAATCTTCCAATTTAATTTGATTGAAAATTTTCAAGTTTATAATCCTTTTCGGCAAACTTATAAACTGCCAAGTTTTACCAAAAGTTTGTCACCCATTCCATGGATGGCATGGGACGCGTGCTTCAAAAAATATGGGGCACCAGGAAAAGTAATACGGCAAAACTTTCTTTTTTAGACGAAAAAATCCGAAAAAAATGTTTATTCAAAAGAAATAAAGTTTCGAGTGCAGCATTAGGCCAATTAGCTGGGGCCCCCAACTCGGTGGCTGTCTTTTTCAGGGTTAAGCTTCATTTGATTAAAATGTGTCCGAGATCTCGGGCCAAGTTCCATTGTTAGTCACTCGCTTATTATTATCATAATTATCAGCTAGTCAGTTGAGTGGACTTCCCGGCCGGCTGGGCAAAACTTTTTGGCTCCGTTTTATTGAAAATCTTTTTGTTTTTGTCAATTTGCTGACAGCTCCAGAGATAAACTTGGTATGGGAGTGATGGTGCTTGGCCATAAATTGGCCAAGTGACTTGTTGGCAAGCTTAATTATGGCTTTATCGGTCAGGCCATATGACTTGGAAGAAAACTGAATAAATTATAAATCAAAAAACTTGTGAGCAAGTACATAAAGTTAAGCTAATTTGACTTTATCGCATCCGTCGTGGAGCTGTTACATCTCCTTTGAAATAGTATATATGAGGAAGCAGCCATAGGGGATCTCTTGTATTCCCTTTTATTTAATATAAATGTTTAAACGCATTTATTATGTTTCGCTGTTATTTCCCTTCAATTGGAAACTTGATATGCCGTAATTTCTTTCTTTCGCATTTCCCTCATCCCCCGCCCGATTCGATTCCTTTAATCTCCGCCTGAATCCCCAAAAGGACATTTAACCTGAGGTGGGGCATCTGGAACTTCTTGGATGTTGTTTTCCTCTCGCTTACATCCTTATCTCAACAAGGACACTGGCAAATTTTCCAGCTTTCTGCTTCAATTATATGGATACAGTAAATATTTGATTTTATTGTCGGTGTTTCTTCAGCTGGCGGTTTAAGGATTTAAGTTTGGGTTGTTCTTTTGCATTCGCCCGCTCCTTCAATTTATTTCCACCAACAAAGTTCCGCAGGCCGAAAAGTGGAAGTACATTTACTTCCTCTTGGGCGGCTCAGGCAGCTTTGTTGTTTACATTAAAACTAGTTTAACTACTCGTCTAGAACATGGAGGGATTAATTTTTCATTTCGCCGTGCCCAACTTGACCCAAAGTTGGCCGTTTTTTTATTACCCCTCGGCTTGGTTATTAAATGCAATCTCCTCTATGTTTAGGCGACATTAATAAGCTGAATGTGTGCGTGGGGCTTGTTTAGAGATGGCAAACATATCGATATATATTGTGGTTGAAGTGGAAATTCAATATTAAAATAAACAAAAAAATAAATAAATATATCGTATTATTGAGATATATTGACTTCTCAAATGTATAATTAGAACATTGAGTGATATGGAGATTTATTTAGAAATTTCAAAAACAAACAAAAATATACTAAATCTATTATCTCAAGATTTGTTGTTTTATTAACTTAATATATACAACTAATATCGATTTTATATCATTATAATCGATCTTTTAGTGTTGTTATTACAGTATTTATGATTTTATCAAATCGCTTTTATCATTTCTATATATTCTCATTAGATCTATTCCATGACCTATGTTTTTGTATGCAAACATCAAATTTAAATCTATTAATATCGGTCTAGTGCACATCTCTAACGAACATTTTTATTTACCTTCACCCACTCTCGTGTGTGTGCGTGTGCTGCAAGGAGAACATTGTTAAAGTTGACAGCAAGCCTAGATCCCTGCCGCCTTACATTAAATTAAATTTATATGCTTATTTATGAACTTGCAACAATGAAATATTTTTGCGACAAATAAAACTTGAGCCCAACGAGGTGGAAGAAGTGGCGACGAGGAAAAGGAGCGCCAACTGTGTTGTTGGCCCGAGCAGAAAAAGGAAGGTAGCGCCAGAGCCACAGAGAAAGAGAGAGAGGGGCATTGGTAGTTTTGATGGGTTTTGTGAATGGCGTCGGGGAAAAAAAAATAAAAGAGAAAAAGTTGGGATGCGGGTGGACGTGGCCGAATTTATGGACAGCTGGCTGCCTCATAAGTGTGCTTTTGATGGCTATTTAAATATTTTGTATTATTGCTTTTCCCGAAATGAGTCTTTGACGGACTCCTGTCAGCGTAATGAAACTCCGATATGAGCAAAATACGATCATATTTATGTGCTCAAGTAATAAACGGAAGCAGGCAGTCCTTAAAGGTGATATAGCTTAAGTAATGTGTGTAAAAACACAGTAAGCCCCGGGTTATGGTTTCAATTATCCCTTGGGAGCGTTCTTAAAATTTTAAGTCTTAACATTACATTTTATTCAGGGATATTTCTATAAAGTGGCGAGGTGGTTAAGAAATATGATATTTATATTTGTTCAGTGAACAATTTTAAGCTTCCCAGTAAAAATTCATAATAGTTGGATTTTTAATTCACAATATCCTTAAAGAAACATAACATTAAATTTTTTCAGGGATATAAAGTTGTGAGGTTGTTAAGAAATATGATATTTATATTTTTCCAATGAACATTTTTATGCTTCCCAGTTAGAATTCATAATAGTTAGATATTTAATTCACAATATCCTTAGAGAAACTAAAACAATCTCTCTGGTGAGAGATCTTCCTATTTTAACATTATTAAAACTAGCTATTTGTTCCACTTAAAACAGCATTATTCTGAAACAAACACCTTCTTCAATAGTTTAAACTTGAAAATCCAATGGCACCATATTTCTCCACATCGATTTGCAGGCCAAATTAATGGTTATCCCATATTGATTTCCAGCATCTGTACAATGGAAGGCACCTTGAAATTTAATTAGAATTCACACTTCTGTCGCTGGAAATGGCCGCACCCCCTTAACCCCTTCTGGCCACACGCACACACGCACCACATAACTCAATACCACAAATGCCGGAGTGTAGCCTAATTGAGCCATTTAATTGTCATATAAATCTCAAATTTTATCGCCCTGAGACAGGCAAAGGAGCAACCGCAGGGCCAGGAGGCCAGAAGTTCCCGGGAGAAAGCAAATAGGTGGCATTGGGGGTAGCCATAACAACTTTCATTCTACTCAAGTCAACTCGAATCTGGTCATAAGAAGTGACTCTTGTATATCGTAAACATTTACGATATTCAATAAACTTTTATTCCCGACTGGCAGGACATTTTAAAGTTTTTATTTCGGCCCACCGCCTTTGGACAAACTGGCGCTGGTAAAACAGTTAATTGAAGTGCGTACTTGAGAGCAGAAATGGCTCAGAGGGTGGCTAAAGGGGTGGGAAAAGGCAGGGAAAAGGGTGGAAAAGGGGGAGAAGCACAGGAAAAGCTTTATGGACTCTTGGTCAGTAGTTGGCTTCCCCAATTTTTTCCGTCGTTGGTCGGTTGGTTGCTTCCTCTAAGCCGTTTCTATGCTCCCTGTTGTCCTTTTTTTTTATTTTTTTGAGGCAACTAAGCTGCAACTCATGAGCGGACAATTTGCAGCCGTCGAGCCAGACTCGGAACCGTTTCCCACATTTAAAAATATTTTTTGTTCTAGCTCGTTTCTGCTCGCCTTCCTTACTTACAAATCCCCAAAGCTGCAAATGGAATTCGTTGCAGTTTTTCTACCCTCGTTAGAGGTATTTTTCTATTTTGAAGGAGCTTGCAATGCAGTTAGGGACATCTTCGTATTTATAGAGCTTTAAAAATTCCTATAAGTAGTCAGACACACAAACGATGCCTGGTAAAAAATACCTGGTAAAAAATAGTTCTCGCTAGGGGACAACTTCGTATTTATTGAGCTTTAAAAATTTCTATAAATAGTCAGAAATTCTGGAGACACTCTAACTCTATCCAGCTATTCTTGACTCAATTAAACATAGACAAGCTTGGTATATTACATACTAATTTCTATTTCAATAATATTTTTAACCAATCGAGGCTGCTAGGGTATTACATAGTCCAGTTCTCGTTAGAAATATTTTTCTATTTTAAAGGAGTTTGCAAGGCAGTTAAGAACCGTCTTCGTATTTATAGAGCTTTAAAAATTTCTATAAGTAGTCAAAAGTTCTGGAGACAAAATTAAAATTAAAATATTAAATTACATAATAATTTCTATTTAAATAATATTTTTAACCAATCGAGGCTGCAAGGGTATTACACAGTTCAGTCTAAACTGTTTCTGGTTTCGTTTTTGAACTTCCTGCTGCTTGAAATCATTCTTTTCTTGTACTAAAGTCGACTTTAAGTTTAGCCATTCGCTTCGACTATGATTCCATTTACTGGGCCCGACGACAATTTCCATAGATTGTGGTTGTAATTGCTGTACGTTTTGCATTAGCCTCATTTGGTCCTGCGGCTCTGTCCTGCTCCCATATGAAACGTGTTCCAGCGCCCAAAAGTCGGCTGCAATTTCCAGCCCTTCTCCGCCTTGACATGTTTGGTCTCCTTTTAGCAACTTCTATGTACTCCCCTCTCTTGCTCTCCCTCTGTGTCGGCAATGTCCTGGCAAACATTTTAAACTCTTGGCAGGCAAACAGAGGCCGAGGAAAGAAGGCGGATGGCATGTCCATGGAGCAGAGGGAAAGGAGGCGCGGCAGATCCAATTCCAATGCTCATTGCCAGGCTGTTGACATTTTAATAAAAATTATTCGTCGCATTGCAGGGGCAGCGGTGTGGGGGAAGGCGTTGCATTCATGGGCGACAGGAATCGCCATGAGATAGGGGTTCGCATCGGGGCAATATATAGGAGCCGGCATGAGCGGGTATAAATGATTTCAAAGCGCATTCTCATTGCCAACAAAATGTGTGCGAAAATTAATGCGAAAAAGCAGCCATTCAAAGAAGCTTAAATGAAAACCGATAAACATTAGCAATGCCGCATTCCGAGCGAGTGTGCACCATAAAGTGCAATGCCAAGGCTTCGAAAAGAATTTTATTGCTATTTAAAAAGACATTAAATAGCCAATTTAGTACCCATAAATATTAAAATATTAAAACTGAGCACTACTAAAATTTGCTGAGTAAATAACAAACATCACATGACATTTTCCATTAAAACAACATTGTTAAAACCAGATTTGATATTTATATCTGCTACCGCCTTGAAATAAATAGTTTCTTCTTGTTCATATATATATACCTCCTCTAAATTATAGTTTTTATTTATGTACTAAAGGTTCCAGATCTCCTCCTTCTCAATTTGTCATACTTTCCGCGCCCTTGTTTAATTTATGACATAATTAAAGTACAATATTTACAGGCTGGCCAATATTTATCCATGTTTGACAGCCGGCGGCTGCAAAAAATATAAGCTAGCAAAAGCAAAAATCACACACTTAAAATATTATTTCAAAAAAGGAAATACCCACTGGGGCTCGTAAATTTGTCGAACCAACATGGCAAACACATTGAACTCTAATAAAAAGAACATTTATTCCCATTTTCTGGGAGTACCGACGAGGAAAAAAGCTTTGACCGAAAGGAAAATAATCCAAATGCAAATGAAAGAAAAATAGACGAGAGAGACAGGCGTAGAAGACAAGAAAAAATAAGAAGTAAGCAAATAAATTGCATTATCGTTGATTTGCCCCAAAAATTTATTGCATATAAACAAATTGCTGAGGCAACAAATCTATTGTTTGGATATTTCTGTCTGCCGGGGAAAATTGCGAAAGCGACTACAACGAAATCAAAAGGCAATCAAATCCTCAAATAACCCCAAAAGAAGGAATTTCGTATAATATAATTCACTTTTACTATGGGGGTCGTCGCCAAGCATAAAAAAGTCATGAAAAGTTGCAGGAAGGAAGGACCCGCCGCTGGCATGTCTGCATAAAATATTGGGAATGTTGGGGCCAAAGGCTTAGTTTTCCGTTCTATTTGCCACGAAAAAAGGTGACATGAAAAATTGTTTTAAAATAAAATGCAGGAAACTTAATTCAAAAACAAGAAAGGAATCTAGCATCGGCAAGCTGAAGTATATATACCCTGGCAGTCATAAAAACAAGTAGTAAAGCTGCAGTCACGCGTTATAAACTGTGAGATACTAGGTACCCAAAGCATTATGGATGAAACTGACAAAGCTAATTCACTTTGTCTAATTATGCTCAGAACTATAAAAAACTTGACAAATGTTGACAAATGAAGACAATTGTTGCTACATGTTAAGCCACACCGAAAATAGACAAATGTTGCTAGGAACATGTTGCGCAAGCCCCATTGGAACTGGCAACACAAATATAGAAGTTGCAGAAGTTTAGCATATACAGAAACTTTATTTTTATACTCAATTATTATATTTATTATAAACAAAGTATTATAGTTATAATTTTTTTTAGTTATAATTTTTTTTTTTTACGGACTCCGGTTAGATTCAGAGATATTTATTTTTACGAAATACTAACCGTCCCGTTCAGACAAATATACTACTTGCAATAGAAGAAGAATATCCACAAAGTTTGGTTCAGATAGCTCTAAGAATGAGAGACCAGCTTACTGACAAACCGACGGCTGTTGATAATGATCAAGAATATATATACTTTATAAGGTCTCATATGGCTTCTACACTGCGTTGTAAACTTCTGACTAAAATCATACTACCCTCTGCAAGGATTTAATAATGATTTTATGGTAGATAATATTATTAGTATTATTTATTTTATTTTTCTTTAAAAATCTTATTTTTCTTAAAGAATTCCAATAGTTTTACTCAAAAACGTGAGGTAATGGACATTTTTGTAGCAGAATCGTGTTCATGCAAATTTCAACTAAGCTAGAATTAAAAATAGTAACTTGGAGATGTTATACTACTGTGGCTAGTTCAATAAATAAATTGTTCTTAAAATTCAAACGTTCAGGCTGCATTTCAAAGTGATGCCATAACCAACTAATATGTGGCGACCAGAGTTATAAACGTATAATTTCGCGTTTACAACTGATAGCTGAAAGTGTCGCATCATATCGCTTCAGACTATATATCAGCCGTAAAAATTGTGAACCCGATAGGATCGCCATGACAGCTCCCTATCAGGAACCCAACTTGAAGTAATCTACGCTATCTCGAAGCGTGTTCCGTGTAGATTGCGTAGCCGGGTTCTTCTGCGGTAAGCACCTCCAATTATCGCAAACAGCAGTGGGAACCCGTCAACAAACGAGCCGGAGAGCCCTCCAGTCCTTAAATATTTCCGCACAGTTTGCTTTTGCAGTACTTGCACTTTTCGATGCCCCCGGGCCTCCGCAGGAGCCACTAACTAATTTTTGCTTTTACCCCTTTTCGGAGGGGCTGGGCATGGGGTTAGGGTGAGCCCGACCAAACATAAATTCTGTTGGGTCAGTTCAAGCACGCACCAAAATTAAAAAAAGGGAAAAAATTAAGTGAAAAGAATGGTGGAAGTTGAAAAATTGTTTTGGGTCTTGGGCGAGAACGAATGGTGCGGATTCCGTGGCCGACTTTAAGGACTCTCAAGGAGCCTTCTCGATGCCTTAACCTTGCCGCACGACTAATGGGTTAAGGTGAAGTCTTCTTGGCAACGGATTCGTACATTCGGATTCGAATTCAGGCGGCATCCGCGAACCATTCTCGTTAGGCGGGATACCAATTGACACTGAATTTAATTCCGCTTGAAGTGGTTTGCCATTGCCTGACATTTGAATTGGTAATTCCTGCCGCCGCGACTGGGGAGGAGTTCAAGCCTCCTTGCCCCTCTTCCCATTTACCCCCATTTTTGGCCCACACCACACAACGGAAATTGCCTTTTTTGCGCGACTTCCCTCCACCAGGAGCCCTTGCCACCCAGTGTAGCCAGCGATACTTCAGTAAGTGACAGCTTGCCATTGCCTCATCAAGGAGCCGCTCCTGCTTCTGCACGGCAAGAAATTATAACCAAATTCATTCACAGAATGAGAAATGTGACTTTGATATCAGATCTTTTTATAAAAGAAATATAGGAGAACTGAAAATAAGCAAAGCTCATTTATAAATATTTGCTTTAGGATTCAAAAGTTTCATGCTCTTTTTTATAAGACACATCAGTTCGTATATCTATAAAACTTAAATGGTTATTTTTTTATAATTTCTTTTATAAATATTAGAATTATTATTAATATTTTTTTGTATACCTACTCCTGCTCCTTCGGCGTGATCCTGGTAGTCCTAGTTACAGCGACACTTGGCATGCCACGCATAAAGCTGTCAATGTCAATGTAACGTGTTAATTTCAAAGTGGTTTAGTTTGTTGACGCTGCTTGTTAGGCAGCCAGCTACTCAGGACCAAGACCGGGACAAGGGCAAACCATTCGGGAAAAGAGCTACTACTCCTTCTGCCATCTGGGCCCTGAAATGTTAAGGCACATGTGGTTTTTATGCCACTCGAGAGCTCTGTCGGGAGTTACTCAACGGCCTTTATCCCTTACGCTTTCTGCTTTTTGCTTACAGCCTCGACTGCTGCTGATGATTTCTATCGTGGCATTTGATTGATTGAAACTTTAGCGGAGCTAAGGGTTGAGCGGGTTGAGCGAGACGAGAGGGTTGGTAGGTGCTAAGAGCCGGAAGGAAAGCTGCTTACGGAGACCCGAGTTGGCTGGTTGTGGCATTTAGTTTATTGAGGCGTTTTGCAAGCTGTCGGCTAAGTATTGGCAAAATATTTGCATTTTAAAGTGATTAATTATGGGGGCAACTGGGGCCCAGAAGCACAGCCATCTGCGTCTCGTACAGCCACGTCGGAAGTTGATTTCGAAGGCTAATAATTGAAATTCTATTCAATATCTGTGGCAAGGGAATAAAATATATATGGGATATATATAATATTATATAAAATATATAATAAATAGAAGATTAAATGTAAATATGGATAATATATTTCCACCTTATAATACATTTTAATTAGATAGACTAAATGAACATTTTGCAAAGAATATCTTTGTAAAATATAGCTTAATAAAGGTAAACACTTCAAAGGTCTCATTATAATAAACCCAATACTCCCCCCAATAAAATGACCTAGGAAGCCAGTACAATTAGCTAAGATAATACTGAAATAAATAGGGATTACGGTGAGGCCACCATTTCTTATTACCTCAATAAGAATAACGCCAAGTCTGCGCCAGAATGAAGCAATTCCAATAAGGTGCAGCCCTCCAATTTGCTGGTTCTCCGCAAAGCCAGGACATAAAAGGACTCCTGCCGCCGCCTGACAATTCGGCAGGGGAATGCAAATCCCATTCACACGGGGCCCCCACATTAGCAGCTTGTAAAGTTGTGAATGCTCCAAAGAGCCGGGCGTGTGTGTTGGTAGTCCTGTTTATGCGCCAACGCCTCCTGTTTGTCCTCCGGACCTCCTCTCACACGCCCAAGCTCATTACAAGGCTCAGCACCGCCAAATGCCAACTGTCATGTGGTTAGGGGTGAGCCCAAGCTCTCGGAATACACAGGACCCGAAGCAGAACCATTACCAATACCTAAACACCAGGAGCTGGGATGGGGGAACCAGAGCCGAGAGCTCGAGCTGAACGAGCTCCTGGGTAATGGAAAAATCTCCAGCTTCTGTTTGGGCATCAAAATTTTTGGCAGCAAATAAAATTTGCTTGTGTTTTCGAGAGATTTTCGTTGCCGTTGACAAAGGCGAGCGTGGCAGGCTGAAATGGTAGCATATTGTGTGCCTCCTGGCAGCCAAATGAATGTGCAATGCTGAGCAGAGGAAGAAATTCGTCCTTAATTCGAGAACAAAGCGGTCTCGTGGGCGTCAGGAAGTTGTTTATCTTCGATCAGCAATGATGGGAAAGTGCTTTCCAATAAAAATTGGTGGTTCTGAAATAACTTAAGCGATGAGAAGTAACTTTTCAGTAACTTAAAATATTTATAAATGTAGCAATCATAAATTTGTTTAATTATAATTATTTTAAAACCTTATTTTCCTACTGCTTAATTGCTATTCCCAGCATAAGTAAGTCTTATATTTTACCCTCTTTTGTTTCGCTCAGTGCGGCAAGGCAGGAAACGGAAATGGGCGGATGGCAGGAAGTAGGGGCCTTTGGCCCAACGTACAACGCTCTCAAAAATCCAAATGCACGAGACTTCATTGTCGCCCGAAAGCAGCTCATAAACTTGTTAACTGAAATGGCTGTTTTGGCATTTGGAATTTCGACTCGTCCCCCGACTTCTGTGTTCTGTGTTTTGTGTTCCTCATTGTTCATCATTTTGTCAGCCGGCATCTGGCATTGGCATCCTTAAACGTGCTCCAAACACCGAAGCTGCTGATGTTGTTGTTATTCGGCAAAACAAAAGCCAATTATGTGGCCTGGAACAGCTGCTGACCTGAAAGCCCGAAAGCTAAACTGCAGATAGCATTCTGCAAGTTCTAGTGGCATACTTTGGCCCGGGCCAAAGATAGCTGTCGGCTTTATCTAGAAACTTCGCACTATGACGGACAAGTATCCGGGATTTTCTTGGCGGCTTTATAGCCACAAGAAGTAGTACTAACCATCAACATAAAAATGTTTGCAGTAAAGCCATGCGGCAATCCAGCACGGACGGATGCCTGATCTTTTGGAAATGGATATGGCCGTGTCCCGAAATTTGATTTCTGACAAGAGTGACAATAATCCTAGCCCCACTTCGACCCCATTTTGTAGTTGACCATACATACTAACATATATATATTTATTTCGCATGCCAGCCACATGGCGTATGCGCAATAAAAATAACTGTCTAACCGCATAACTGACTGGCCCCAGGAAAGCCGAGTGAGAGTGTTCCACTTGCACTTGAAGCAATTTGTCTTGCCAGCTACGTGACTTATTCCAGTCGCCTCAGCACTCCATCAAAACCACGGATAACCGAATGGCGGCCCAAAGTATATTTTCGCTAGATGCCAGAGGTTACTGTGTATATATAAATATTCGTAACATATATTGCCAAGCCCGCCCGCCTGTTTCCATTACCTTTCGCATGCGTTACGAGGTCAGCACTCTGTCGCTGCAAACGAAAATCCTTCGCGACGACCGGATGTTGAACTGATTGCGCAACAGCACTGCAGCTTGTATATGTACGGGTACATGTGGCAGCCATTTCCGTTCCATTCCATTTCGTTTCGCCGCCATTCGCAGGCGCCTTTCGCAGTTAAGCGTCGCGGCGCTCATTAGGTTATGCAAGCGGAGCACGCAGATAAGGTGACAGCGAACAAACAGCAAAGGAACAGAGAGAAAAAATTTAAATAAATGTAAATTAATAAAGTCATATCACACTATTATTCCCCAAGGAGAAGTTATATATAATATCTCAATCAATAAGGATTTCAGTAAGGAAATGTTTCTTACTTTTCTTCAGTGCATCGAACGGATTATCAGCGACTATCGCAATGTCAAGTGGCGAGAGCTTAAAGAGCCCAGCCGACAGAGTTTTAGAATCAAGCGAGAGATACACTTGAAGCGGGCTTAGACCACAAACAGCCACGTGAACCAAATCCCACACAGAGCACCGGGCAAAAGGAAAGCTACCAAAACGAAATAAAGCAAAAAGACAGTTGGAAAAAGGCTTAGGTAAACACACTCAAGAGATAACAGACGCCCGCATTGTGGCAAGCAAACACACGCCACAAAATGGAGGGCGGCCCTAGGTGGGCGTGGCATCAGAGGCTTAAACACACTCAAGATACTGCGGTGCATTTGTCTTAATTTGTGACAAATGCAAGACAAGGCAAACAAGCAGCCAACTCTATGAAAAATGGCCATCGAAAGCTTGTATACGCTTTGTTTAATATCATATTCCCTAACTGCCCTTTGAATCAGTTGTATTTCCTACAAAACTAATGCTGACTGAGTTATCAAATAATTTAAGGACTCTCTAAGAAATGAAGTGTTTACAACAAACCAAGTTCGGTGTCTATTACAGTCCTTATCTTATGCTGTTTTCCATATATAAAGGTTTAAAAAACCAGAGGTTACTTACAAATAGTTGTTTAAAAAATAGGTTTATTAATAGGACTTGAAAGTTAATAAACCTTTGAACCTTTAGGGCTCTCAGCCTGAGCGTCGTAAATAAACCCTATAATATCGCTTATTTAATACCAACTCTGGCAGGGTTTTTACTACAGTCCTTACAAATATTTTGTTAAAAAATAGGTTTATTAATAAGACTTGAAAGCTAATAAACCTTTGAACCTTTAGAGCTCTCAGCCTGAGCGTCATAAATAAGCTCTATGATGTCTCTTATTAAATACCCACTCTGGCAGGGTATCTAAGTAAAAGCACTTGGCAGAAAAGTGCAACCAAGTCTTGGCCTAAGAACAAAAAACTGAAACAAAAAGGACTGTGAAAAGGACGATACATGTGCAAACGGGAAAACGCCCACGAAGAACGGGAAGAAAAACAACGAGACCTCCATTACCGCAGGATAAAGGGCACATTCCTTGATTCGCAACCAGCTAAGAACCTTTTGTCAGTTACCCCTCAACGCCTCCTAAAACAGTAGAGAAAACAAACAAATCAAGAAAAAACTTCGAAATTTCTAGTTTGAATACAAATTGTTGGAAAATTTGGGGACCCAGCTGGAACTCGGAGGCAATGGCTGGCCTGCAGAAGAGGGTTATAGTTATACAGTCGAAGAACGCCTTTAACCAAATTCTCGAGGACGCGGGGGCCAAGCATATCCTCGTCGAGTTCTATGCCACCTGGTGTGGTCCTTGTGCGATGATCGGGCCTCGGCTGGAGCAACTCGCCATGGAATACTCAACCCGGTTGGTTATCCTTAAGATCGACGTGGACGAGAACGAGGAACTGGCCGTTCAGTACGATGTCAGCAGCATGCCTACGTTCGTGATCATCAAGAATCGCGTGACCCTCCTGCAGTTCGTGGGCAGCAACCCGGAGAAGATCGTCAGCGTTGTGGAGAAGTATGTGGGCAAGCTGGAGGAGTCCAAGCCACCACCACCACCCACCAGTAATCCACAAACTTCTAGCAGACAAGCAAGCTTAAACTAATACCCAAGTCCTCGCAGCCAATTCTATTTTCAATATAAATATTTTTAATGAAATACTGATGCTTGGCTTGGCTCGCCGATATTGACCCTAACCTCTGCCACTTAAAGTGGCGCCGCTAACGAGATTCCCAATTAAGTTGATTCCAAGCTCGGATGTCCAAAGGGTGTGCACTTGAAGCCTCCGCATCGCCGCCCCGAAGACAAAGAACCTTTTGTGCTGCCGGCAGTAGTCCTGCCGTACCGTTGCAATCTCTGGGATCTGCTCCGAGCGGATCAGGCATTGTCCTAAGCCATTGTTAGTGCCGTAAGCCGCGCGGCCATATGTGTGTCTCTCGCCTGTCGCTGGCATTATTTCAATTAGATTAATTAAGCCCGGCCCGCACGACTCGATGTCGGTGTGGGTGGTCTGCGATGTGGGGGCGCCATTTCTACAGTGCTGCCAGGGAACTAGTTTCTACGGCAAGGAAAGGCTCCTGAAATAAAATAATTAAGATAAAGGTGTTTTTAAAAAGGCTACATGTTTGAGGTCGTAAATCAGACAGTATATCTAGAGTATTTTTAACGAAAATAAAATAGTTCCCCCGAAATACCTAAGACTTGTTACAACAAAGGCTCTTTAGTACCTCTAATTTTCATTTACGGTGGGTAAGCCGAGTACAGTAGTACATAAATATTTTTAAATAATTTCTTATCAATATTTTCTGTGTTTCTAACTAAGAAAACCTCTATTTTAATGAATAATCGTATTCAATTCCCTCAGAGTTCCATTTCTGTCCCTAAATTTAACCCTTAATTTCTCACAATATATTTCGAAATCCTTCACAAAAATTGCCAAATTGTCAGCTTCTATAGTACCGATTTTAGTAATATATAAATATTTTAAAATAAATTCTTAATATTTTTCAAACTAGTAAAAATTTTTTTCCCTAAATTTAATTCTTAATTTCTCACCATATATCTCGAAATCCTTCAAGAAAATTGCCAAATATTACCGATTTCAGTAATATAGAAATATTTTTAAATTTCTAATAATTTCTAATCAATATTTCTCCTGCTTCAAACTAAAAAAATCTCTATTTTGATGTATAATCGTATTCAATTCTCTTAGGGTTTCATAACCGTATTTAATCTTTAATTTCTCACAATATATTCCGAAGTCCTTCACTAAAATTGCCAAATTGTCAGCTCTGCAGCGCAGCGCCATCTGGCGGCCTCCGCGCTTAGTGCGAATCAGCAACAGGGCCGGAGAAAGTGAGACGGAGAGAGAGTGGAAACTAAAACGAGTGGGCTGGAAGGGGGCGCGAGCGGGAGGCAGCTTATGTCCCTCGGGGAATGACAGCTGTAAACTGACACTTTGTTTGACTCAACCTTCAAGCTGAGTGCAATCCTCTATTTTTGTTCCTTTTAACATTCTTAAGGACCTTATTGAAAACTTATTTGGCTTTGGCCGATTTTCCTCTTTTTCTTTATGCACTTTCCACGTTCCTCGTTGTCTGCACCGTCTGCTTTTGCCTGCTTTTGTTTTCGTAATACGGTAAAATCGAAAAGTTTGCTGGCGTTTAATATGAGCCAAAGAACGCGGTAAAAGGAGCGGAAAAGAGACGGCCAGAGCGATAACAGAAAGAGACAGCTAGCGATGCCTAACTTGACTTTCCTCAGCCGGAGACATTTGCATTTTTATTAAAATGAGAAATTGCAGCAGTTGCAGTTGACTGAAACGCGCGCTCTCTCTCTTCCAGGCGCCACGAGGATGGACAGCCAACTATCCAAAGGGGGGTTAAGTGGGGCGATGTCCCGTTAAAGAGGGGCGCAAACTGTTAAATATCTCGCAATAGAGAATTTTATTTGACAGCATTTCAAGTAAGAAAGCAATAAGGTTGAATTCCTATTTTACTCATATGGCTATTTCTAGTAAATATTGCAAAGAAAGGACGCTGTTTGAGCTTGAATTGGAATATTAAATTAATGCAATAAATTTGTATTGCCATTAATTCGGCAACTTAGTTATCCTTCTTAGTTATCCTTCTTTGCCAAGCTGAAAGATCAAATAATTATAAATAAATAAGCATTTAGGAGTCGTTTTGAGTGGTTTCATATTCATTAGTTAGTTAATAGCTATAGTATATAATACTATGAAAGCTAAATAAATAACTATTTAACTAAGTACCTCACAAATAATATTAACTAATAGGACGCCAGCTACATCCATTACCAAGCTAATAACTATTTATTTACCCAAATTCCATGGTTGACCTCATATTCTTAAGTTAGTTAATAGCTATAGTATATAATACTATTAAAGCTAAATAAATAACTATTTAACTAAATACCTCACAGGAAATATTAACTAAAGGAAGCTGGCTGTATCCTATACTTATATAGATAAATCTAATAATTAAATTGCGCTTACCAAGCTAATAACTATTTATTTACCAAAATTCTATGGTCGAAATAAATCAAATCCAAAACAGAACATAAATTATTTGTCTACTAATAATCTGCTTTATATTCTTCCTCCGCAATTTGCCATAAAAAAATCTTTACGTTTAAATAGAGAAAGTTTGGAGGCACTACCTCACGGATAAACAATGGAGGGCAGTTCCCAAACCATATGGTGAATCTGGGAGGAAAGGAGGCTAAGGGTGTGGGCTATAAATTTGGAACTCGACCAATGCCGAGTCTTCGGTTTGCTGCGATGCTGAAATTTATATGCCAGGCTCTGGCCAAGCTGCAAGCTGCTCCCCGCTGGCCGGCACCCTGGCTGGAGCCCCATCTCCTTTGTTATGCAAGTTAATCCTTTTTATAGCTATTGTTCAGCGCATCAACACGCCCCCTCCTGAAGCGAGCGAGCACACGCAGCCGCCCACGCCCAGTGCATTTGTTTTTGTTCCAGGGGGATGGATACTCTACTGGCAGGGGCGTGGGAGGGATCGGCAGGCGGGAAAAAAGGGGTCTTAGGGGTTCGCGGGGGTAAGCAGCAGCTGTGGCACATGTCAGTGCATTTTTCAACGGCTCCAAGAGGCGACACTGCCAAGCCAACATATTAGCTGCCACACATGCCGCACAGTGGGCTAAAGAATGAGCGAGTGGCGAGTGCAGGGGCGTAGGAGAAAAGGGGGGTTGTCAAGGCGATTGCACTGATGGAAAAAATATCAACAAGATCTAGTACATTTTGAAAAATATTACCAAAGTTCTGTCCTTGAAATATTTATGGCCACAAGAAATATTCGGCGATGTGTATGTTTGGTTTGTGTAATACTCTTAAAAGCATTACTTCCTAAGCTCTCTGGCCACGATCAGGAGGAGTGGCCCATCTAGGCTTTATGGCCACGATATATACCAACCACAGCAGGGTCTCACAAGTAATTCGCAAATTTATTTCTCCGTGTGGAATTGGACTCCGGCTGTGGAGCCTGATGCATGTGCAGCTACTGCTGATATCCGGGGCTAAAATCTGGCGCATGTTGCGGCCGCAGCAAGTGTTTGTGTGGCATGCCGCAAATTCATTATTATTTTCAACTCGCCGCCGCCCCCTCAGCTGCATATAAACACTTTCCCGTATGAAGTGGCACCGGCTGCTGCTGCTGGGAAATCTAGGGAAAACAAAGAAGAAGAACCAGGAGGAGCCCGCCCGCTCCCAGATGAAAAGACCTTAAAGTAGTTTTCAACAAGTTGCCAGTGCATTGGCGGCAGCTTGAAAGCCAGTTGCTGGGAGTTGTTAACCATATTTTTATGGGACCTACGATCTCTGTTGAACTCTGGTTCAATTGAGGATGTTGAGTCAATGTCAGAGGGCTTTTAAGCTATAAATTAAATTAAATTAAAAATATGAATCACATTAGTGTTTATTTATTTATCTAATACCAAAAGTATAACCCATTAAATGGCTTTCAAATTCAAATAAAATATTGCATAATTATCTTTTCGATATATGATTTATTACGATTGTTTCTGATTCCTGTTTCCGGGACAAGCTTTCCCATCTCTTATTTTTTTTAATTGAGACCTACGATCTCTGTTGAACTCTGGTTCAATTGAGGATGTTGAGTCAGGGTCAGAGGGCTTTTAAGCCACAAAAATAATATGAATCACATTAGTTTTTATTTATTTATATATTGCCAAAAGTATAAACCATTAAATGGCTTTCAAATTGAAATGAAATATTGTATAATTATCTTTTTGATATATGATTTATTACGATTGTTCTGATTCCTGTTTCCGGGACTGACTTTTCCATCTCTTATTTTTTTTATGAGACCTACGATCTCAGAGGGCTTTTGGATATAAGTTATAAATTAATATGAATCACATTAGTGTTTATTTATTTATCTATTGCCAAAAGTACAAACCATTAAATGGCTTTCAAATTCAAATGAAATATTATCTTTTCGATATATGATTTATTTCGATTGTTTCTGATTCCTGTTTCCGGGACAGGCTTTTCCATCTCTTATATTTTTTTTATAAGACCTACGATCTCTGTTGAACTTTGGTTCAATTGAGGATGTTGAGTCAGGGTCAGAGGGTTTTAAAGCTACAAATTAATATGAATCACCTTAGTGTTTATTTATTTATCTATTGCCAAAAGTATAAACCATTAAATGGCTTTCAAATTAAAATGAAATATTGTATAACTATCTTTTCGATATATGATTTATTACGATTGTTTGTGATTCCTGTTTCCGGGACAGGCTTTTTCATCTGCTAGTCCCACTTATACATATATCAATTTTAAATATCACACAGCAGTCAGAATTAATTAATTATTAATTAGTAAGTAGGTCCTGGGTAGGACCACTCCACCAGGTGGCTGGGAATTACTGGGTTCGCGAGGGCATCCTCCTCGGCGCTGCTGCATTGGCTGCAGTCGCTGATGCTGTTCCCGCGCCGCAGGACCTCGGCAAAGGCATTCGGCGGCACCCGCTCCTCGTGCTCGTCCTCCTCGAAGCGGACGATCCGCCGGCGATTGCGGCGGCGGCGGCGCTGAATGCGGTTGGCGAGGGGAAGGCCATCCTGCAGGTCCTGGATGTAGCTGTTGAGCATGTGCAGGCGCCTGACTCTGGCGGATCTCTGGTCGATCAGCTGCGACACCGAAGTCGATGGCGATGAGGAGAACGGGGACGATGGCGAGGGGGAGCGACTCATGGGCTGCACGCGACGCATTTGAGGCGTGGTCAGGTCGGTGGTGGCCGGCACTGTCCTCAAAGCCGAGCGCCAGGTCTCCAGGGACTGAGCGATGTCGTGGGCCGCAATCTCGGCGGCTATGGCCTGATGCATCTCCAGCTCCGAGTCGGAGTAGTACTCCTGGCTGCCGTCCAACGAGGTGATCGAGGACGAGAAGAGCGGCGAATAGTCCACCATTTGGAGATTGGGATTGGGACTCACTGGCCCCACAATGGGAGAACTTGCCGTGGCCGTGCTAGCCACCGACTCCTCCTCCTCCTCGATATATGAATCCGTTTCGTTGTCTGACATCTCAGAAAAGGAGCTGGGAATGGGCCAAGTGAAGCGAAAAAGTTTGGCAAATCCTGTAAACTTGCTTTCTTACCCTTTCTGGGAAGTTAAGATACGATATGACAGTGAAAATATGTGAAAGTGTTGTGAGTTGGCTTTCTAAACTTTCTTTTTGACAGTAAATGTCAGAGACTCAGTGATGTTCCCTAGAACTATAGAAGGAACTACTTGTAGCGATTACTATCGCTGAGCTGTCATCACTAAGCAGTTCTAAATTTAATTACTTGTTTTAATCAGTCACTGTAAAATTATCTCAAATCATTTGTAATCTCTTTACTTATAATTCGAAATGGAATTCAAGCGCTACTTTAGACCTACCAACTCCACTGAGAACCACACTATATTATTTTCCACAGTGGAGCTAAGTCCTTGGCAACCGATTCTGGAGAGTGTGGATAGCTTTCTGGCCGTAATGCCCACCGCCCTGGGCTTTATCCTAGCTCGGATTCTTTGCGGGCACCTGCCGAGACTCTCCTCCCAACGATTCCTGCAGGAGGTGGCCATCGTGGTATTGCCATCAGTGATCTTTGTCACCTTAGGTAGCGACTATAGTCACCTGTATTCCGGAGTAGTTGCCCTGGTTATTGTGGGCTATCTGCGCAGGAAATGGAGTCGTCCTGCCTTGCAAAACCATCTATTTGAGATCGGAGAGCGACCAATGGTGTTTTCCCTGATCAGGGCCACGGCCTACAGTGGAACCTGTGTGGCCATACTGGGCGTGGATTTTGCCAGCTTTCCGAAGAATCGCAGCAAGAGCATGAATGAGGGCGCGGCGTTGATGGACATGGGCATTGGACTGTTTGTGGTCAACATGGGGTTCGTTTCCCGACGGGCCCGGACTTGGTCGGATCTGAGGAGACTGCCCAGGTCGGTGGTGCCCCTGCTGATCCTGGGCCTCGTACGAACTGCCTATATGCGGTGGACTGAGAACAATGTCGATGAATTTGACTATGGCCGGCACTTGAATGCCTACTCCTTCCTGGGCCTCACCAAGCTGCTGGGCAGTCTCTATGGACGGTTGGCCAGGTCCGATGACCAGCTCGTGGTCCTTTCTGTGGCCTTACTCCTGCTCCACGAACTTCTACTCCAATGGGGGCTGGCCGACTATGTGCTGGATGATGAGGAGCCGGACAGGGGATTCCTTAGTGCCAATCGTGAAGGATTCACTGCCTTGCAGGGCAGCGTCTCCCTCTATCTATTTGGGGTGTCCTTCTCCAAGTGGTACACCAGCCAGGATCACTCAAGCTACCGTCAGATGTGCAGCAAGTTGAAGGCACTCCTCTCGATGGCTGTCTGCAGCTGGCTTCTGGTATTCCTTACCGCCTATCTGTGGGACATTTGCCACATCACCTTCAGCTCCAGCTACGTCCTATGGATATATGCCATCTCCGTGAGCCTGATCCTGGTATATGCCTTCGTCTTTGAGTTTGCTCTGGCTAAAATAGATTCTGGAAAGAGTCTTCGATCTCTGGAGCTAGGAAAATGTGGTGCTAAGACCAGAGATACTCTACCTTCATATGTGAAGAGCGTGAGTAGGAATGGTCTGACCTATTTTATCGTCTCGAATTTACTTACCAAAATGGTCAATGTATCACTGGATCCTGCCAAAAGGAGCAGCCTTGAATGCGTTATTATACTGTCTCTCTACATGTTAATTGGCGTCGGAATGGTATTTATTTTGCTAAGGAAACGAATTCGAATAGCCTGAGAGCTGATGGTATTAATAAATCTATGGTTTAGGTTTAGGAAATAAATGTGATATTATTATTTTAGCTATGATGGTATTTAGTCTTATAGCCTTATATTGGGTATTTTTTATAATGAAAGAAGGAAGGAACCTACCCAAAATCCCTAGTACCCTCGCTCCTTCACTAATTAACTGTCAGTGTTGCCAATTTTCTTTGAACCACAACGGAAATTCAAATGATCTGGAAGGGTAAGCGGATTCTCGTTCCCCTTCTAGGATTCTCTCTGTGACTGACTGCTCTCCCCAGCTTTTCAAGTTAAGTGGATTGTGTAAAATTGATGAAACTTCTGTAGTTGCAACCCTCCGGCTGTCCCTTCCCCCGGCTGCGGTATCATTCCCTCCGCTTCCGCTGTCGGTTGCCACTTGCAATTCCTTGTTCTCGCACTTGACAAATGCACAAATGAAAAATCAAATAGTCCAGCGGACACACTGCATCTGTTGGATAAGCAGACAAGCCAGCCAAGCGATGTGGAGGTCCTTTCTCCTGCTCCTGAAGGAACCACGGCTTCTATATCCATAACCAGGCGATTTGTCTGTGGAGCGTGGCTCTTAGCCGGCAAATGTTGTAATCCCTCATTCGGGGACAACAAATTACTTGCCGCTTTTAAACTCATTAATATTTAATGCATTTAGGCAGCCCGGGACAGATGTGTCCGGCGGCGCTAAAGGACATTAAATTCCAAGCTCAACCGCAAGTGAAGGAACTCAAATATTTGTGTGAGCCCGCCCCGCTGGTCAGTTGAAAAGTTACTTAATGGATAGTGTGTCGTTAGGGCTTAAAGTCCGGAAATTTATTTGCTGAAAAGGAAAGACGAGCGTTTTTGTCAAGAAGGGGAATTAAACTGCCGAGGAATG
This sequence comes from Drosophila pectinifera, assembly GCA_008042775.1. NCBI lineage: Eukaryota > Metazoa > Arthropoda > Insecta > Diptera > Drosophilidae > Drosophila > Drosophila pectinifera. Next base: position 75,086 of record VNKC01005207.1, read on the forward strand.
AGATTTGTCAAGGATCTCAAGCAAAAAAAAAAGCTTTTAAAGCAATTGAAGACATGGGTTCAGCATCGACGAATTCAGATAATTGAAATGAAGTCGCATCTTATATTTTTTCCTCTTTAAAAAAAATGTTTGCTTGATAAATGCAATTAAATATAATCCAAAGATTAAAGATTAACTCTTGATTAGAATACAACAATAATACTAAAGACTTATCTATTCTTTTTGATTATTATATAGCCAAATGTTTTAATAGTAATACTGATAACAGTTAGAATTACAAGAAAGAGTTTCCTAATGTAAAAAAGAAATTTATTTAATTATTTTAAAACCTAAATAGGGTCAAGATTTTGGGGTGTGGTTTCGATTATGTGAATGATGTCTTAAACATAGATAAATTAGTAAGCTTAAACTTAATTAAACTTAACTCTGATATAGAGTTATCTATTAAGATCCTTGAAACTCACTTGTTTTGTTATTCGCTTTAAAACTATTCACAGCATTTGTTCAAGCTAAAAGCCATGATATATTTGTATTTATTTGAAGAAATCGAAACTCACTTTATCTAGAATAGAAACGCAGACTCCCTTGGCAGGGCAGATTTGTCAAGGGACTCGGGCCAAAGCCGTTAAGGCAAGGGGAGCCTAAGGGGAGCCGACGACAGGCTCCGACATCTGCTGTGACTCGGAGCAGGATAATCGAAATACAATCGCATCTTATATTCGACCTCTTTCGGCAGCTTCAAAGTTTGCTTTTTTGCCCATTTGACAATTTAGTAAATATATTTAATGCACATTACCACAAAGGTCGTACCCTCGCATTTATCACATTTGTTTTGCCTGTGAGTGAGTGTCCTGAGCTCTGTTTTTGTTGATATTTTTCCAGTCTTGTTTTGACTCCATGGGGGACGGCTATGCTGTGCTTTTATCTCCTGTTCCAGTTGGCTTTGCTCCACTCACCTACGTTGGCTGTCTCTTTATAGTCGGCTACGCAATTCAATTTATTTGGTATTTCTTATTTATTTTACTTTTTACTTTTGTACTTTTTGTCGGCCCTCTTGGGCTCCCTTTGGCACTGACAATTGAAAACCGCAGCCTGCGAGCCAGCCAGGCAAACCAGCCAACCAACCGACAGACAGACAGGCAAACAAACAAACAAACAAACTGGCAAACAAACGTTTTATAAACGCGGCCATTCTCGTTGTACAACGGGGCGTATGAGTTACGAGTTATGTGCAATGCTCACTCGGTGACTGTGACTGTGCCTGTGCCTGTGCGTTGGAATGTGTTTGTGTGGCAGCCACAAAAACTTCTTCTCCTTGGGTCCTGCTTTCTTCATCCTCAATTCGGATTTCCTTGGTTTCGTTTGTTTGCTCATTTAAATTGTTTAATTTACATTAAGTGACAGGCAGCAGTTATTTTCTTAGGATAAATTACTCGGGAAACGCCCCGGCCACAATTAAAATATATTCAGCGAGGCTCTCTCTGTGAGTTAACTCGTAAAACTTAATTAAAAATAGCTTGGAAAAGTTCCCAGCAAATATAATAATCTACGAAAACATTTGTAATATACCGAAGCGGAACTTGTATAAGCAGTATGTATTTCAAGCGGAACTTATATAAACAGTATAAATTTCAATAAATCCACACATCAATTAGAACGCAAATAAAAACGTTTTGAACCAGATGAGAACAATTTTTGAAAAGTGTGTGAAGTGCAAATAAAATGTGTGCAATAAATCATTGGTAGAATGTCTGAATAAATACGGAAAATGCCAAAGAAAGAAGTAAGCGGAATGCAAAAAATAATATCAGTTGAAAGAGAATTGCCGAGCTGGAAATTGAATGGAATAACAAAATAAATCATTTCTATGTGAATCAAAAATATTTTATTATTTCTCTTTAAAGCAGCTCTTCAAAAAGTTGAGCTTAATGCAAGGTTAGAAGCGGAAGCGAGTAATTCAAAACAGATAAAATGTCTGGTAATGATGTTTCGGTGACTGAAACAGCACAGAGTGATCAGGTATGTAAATAAAATCATATTTTTAATATCTACTATATATTTCGTGACTCCAACAAACAAATCCACACATTCCACACCTTATTTGCGAACAAAAAGGATTCCGCATGCATTTAAAGCCCACACAACTATGAATATTGTAATGATAACCCTTTGATCCCACGCTATTTAAGTACGAACATTTATTTACATATTCAATGTTTGATTGCTGGCATGAGATACTATATTTACTCGTATTTGCTATGATTTCGCAGACCGATTTTTGGTTTGCATTTTGATCCGTATATTTACCGAGAACAATTGTTTGTGCTGCATATTTTATGGTTGCCCTTTCACGAAGGAATGTGGCAATGATGAGAGTGGCTAGTATTGCCCTTTTCCTGGTCCTTTTTGAATATTCATTTCCATGCGTGTTTGTCCCATTTTTTTCTTCTTTTTGCATAAATTATGAGCGTATTTAAGCCATTTCTGGGCGTTATTCATGTAGCACTTAAAACATATTTATGCATTTGGTTATTTTGTCGAAATTTTATTGCCTACATTTAGGTGTTGGCCACACGCACCATGGGCCAGCAGACCAAATTTCTTGGCCAAAACTTTACTGTTGAAAGTTGTATCGGAAATAGTGTGACCATGCATACTAAAAATTTTCGTACATGGCAACACTCCGCCCAAACAGCTGGTTGATTGCAAAATCGAACGCATTGGAAAAGTGCGTTTAAAAATCCCTAAAAACATATAGTGATCCTATTTTTGGAATACATTCGAATCAGTGGAATTTGTACAAATTAAAATATATCTTTCAAAACGTACAAATTTGACTTGAAATCTTATTGATTTTTTTATTTGATTGAAAAGGTAGGCATAGTCTCACCTTGAAACCTATTGAAATTTATAGGTAATTTATAATTTATATTTAATACTTGTCAAATTACATCTAGTGATAAATACCAGTTTTGAACACATTTCTTGTAAAAGATCATAACCTTATGTAGGGAATTGTCAGATGAAAAGCTGTATCAACGTCATTGAACTCTTGAAGACTTATAAATATTTAATAGTATTCATAAAATATTGTCATCCAAACTAGATAAACTCTCAAAAAACTTTTTAAAACAGTATACAATTTTAATAATCAAACTTGTATGCATATATGTGCAACCACAATATTTTTGCCAATTTTTTCTTATAAAAACTATACGAAATCGTGATCCTATTTTGTCTATATTTTTATTATTATTTTTTAAATCAGCTTAATCTTAAAGTTCGCAAAGTTTTATGCTTTCACTTGAAATTTTTTCCAATTGTAGAATATATTTGCCTCAACCGGCAGTATCTTCCTATGACTTCAAAATACCGATTGGCAAAGTCTCATATTGATATGCTTTTAAATTGAGGAAGCTATTCATTTTGGCCAAGAAATTGGTTGTCTGGACCATAGTGACACGTACGCTGAGCCATACGTGTAGGTCTATTACGTGTTTGTGTGTTAAAAATATAATTTATTATGGCCACGCATTCTAATTTTTGTGTTCTTGTGCGAAATGAAAACGTTTTTTTCTGGGGCAGCTCAGAAGAGTGAAATGTTTCCTAAGGGAGGCAGCCAAGGAGAGGATTAAACCAGGTTTATGGAGCAGTTATTGAGTCAGCACTTGATAAAAGGCCAAGAAGAAATTATAATTAAAGCCGCTAGTTTATGACCATCGTTGCTTGCCACTCGATTACGTATCAGTTATGACAACATTTTGGCGCTGCCAGCCCTCAATTAAGATGACTCGTTACAGTCGTCCTTCCTCCTCAGTATCCTTCAGATGGGCTGCCAAAAATCAAGCGAACGTTGCCTACTTTTTGGCGCACTGATCAAGCACTAATCAAATAAGGCCTCAAAGCGTCATCCCCGCCAGCCAGTCAGCCAGCCAGCCAGCTCAGGGCAAATTGTTTGGTATTTACATATCATTTGTGTGTGCAGACCCAACCCTTTCGCGCCGCCAGAGCACGGAACGACTGCTCATTACGCCAGACGATGTCGGACGGCGACGGATAGTGGAGGGCAAGATGTAGGGTCGAAGCGTAGGTCGGGACACTGGAAAGCCCGGAAAGCCCGGAGTCTCGGAGACTCGGAGACTGGGAGATGGAGAAAAAGCCGTGACACAGTTAAAGGACGAGAGTGCACAAATTTTGCTGGTGCCCTGCCAAGTGGGCTAACGATTTTGTGTCCGCGTTGTCTGTGTCTATGAAGGGCTACACTGAGAGAAAGGATGAAAACTCCAATGGAGTTTGATTTTTACTTTACTCGAACCTGAAATCCATTTTTCAACACCAGAAGTCTTCCTACTATTTATTAATAATGAGAAGCTACGCTGCGAGATAGGGTTTTTTAGACGTACTTTATCTAGCTCATTCTGAACACGATACAGTGCTAAATTTTCCATTACGTCAAGTTTTTATGAGAGAATACAGTGAGAGAAAAGACATTAAAGCTTATTTTTGTCTGAACACGAAAAGGTATTAGGTTTTATTTATTTATTTATTTATTATTCATCACTACAAGTTTTTTGTATGACTTTTTGTCTTTTAATGGCTGAACTGAGTGGAAAGGCTTAAAATACGTTCTTAAACTATATGATTCTAAACACGAATCTGTACATGATTTTTCATCACATCATATTTTCAAGTTAAGCTAATGATGTTATATACGCTTTCTATCTATGAAGTGATACACTGTAAAAACCACAAAAAACCACTGAATACAATTCTGTGCTCTCATTTCCATCACGGCAAGTTTTTGTTTGGAACTCAGAATTTTAATTTCGCTTTTCTTAGGCCTATTACAGCCAGGCTAACTGGTAAATATTAATGAGTTAAGCGAAATCGTGCTTATTAGACTTAACGCTCAATTTTCAGTAACGACATGTTTTCCAGTAACTACTGACTAACTTCCCTAACGAGAATGGGAATATTTCGAGTTAAATAGCATTATTATTATTATTATTGTTGTTATTATTACTTAACGTATTACGAGTATTTCCGAATTAATTTGGAACATTTTCCCTCGGTGTCCGTGTGTTCCAGAGCATGGCATTCGACATTTGGCCGTTATTTGATCACCATTAGCGATACGAATCGGGAAGGGTCCGTCCGTCCGTACGTACTACGTAGTCGGTGTAAGTATCGACGAGGGGTGGCCTGCATGTGGGCGCCTCCTCATTGTCCCCTGACCTGCGGAGGGCTCGGTGGCATCGGTCTCAGTTCTCAGTTCTTCCCGGCACCTAGCACCATTTGTAGAGTTCAGAGGTCGTGCCTCGATTTGCTTGGCTGCACTGGAAAGTTGCAACAAAAGTTTCGTTTCATTCGCCGCTGGCCCGTTGGCCCGCTGCCCTTTGTGTTGTGCCTGACTTGGCTGGCTCTTTGATTAAACCCCCAAAAATCCGGCGGGAGTTGGCCGGGAAGGGGGCGGTGCTAGTGGGCACACACAGTGGCAGAGTGTAATTAAATAATTGCGGTGAGCAGCGCACTCGCCAAACCAAATCGAGCTAATGTATTTGCTGCAAAAATCTCCTCCCCATTGCGCTTTATTTAACTTGCTTTTTATTTTTTTCTATTTTTTTTTTTGGCTAGCACTGGCATAGTTCTTGGCCCGGTTCAAGTTTGATTTTGTTATTTACTTTACCCGCGACTTTGGCGCAAATTTCATTTCATAACTTAGTTTCGTGGGGGATTTCAGAGTTGTTGTTGCAGGTTTAAGCAAGACTTGATCTAATTTGTTGAGGTGGAAATGTTGAGTGGAACTAAGTAGTTGGCGAAACTTTTCGTGGGCACCAGCTAAACGTAGTTAACGCAACTCGCCATTGTTCAAGTATTTATTTTAATTCGTATTAAGCTTGATTCAATTTATGTTATTAAGTTTAAGCAGCTTTAAAGGCTTACAGCAATAGTATTTAGCTAGAATAAGTTTATACTATGAAAAGCACTGTGCTCTTGTATGCTTTTAATTAAATCTGTTTTAAGTTCTATAAAGATTGTTATTTAGTTTTTAAGTAATCATTAATTATTAATTATTTTAATTCGTATTAAGCTTGATTCAATTTATGTTATTATGTTTAAGCAGATTTAAAAGCTTACAGCTATAGTATTTAGCTCGAATAAGATTATACTATTAAAAGCACTTTGTTCTGGCATGTTTTTAATTAAATCTGTTTTAAGTTCTATAAACTTTGTTATTTAGTTGTTAAGTAATTTTTAATTATTAATTATTAATTATTTTAATTCGTATTAAGCTTGATTCAATTTATGTTATTATGTTTAAGCAGCTTTAAAGGCTTACAGCAATAGTATTTAGCTAGAATAAGATTATACCATTAAAAGCACTTTGTTCTTGCATGTTTTTAATTAAATCTGTTTAAGTTCTATAAACTTTGTTATTTAGTTTTTAAGTAATCATTAATTATTAATTATTTTAATTCGTATTAAGCTTAATTCAATTTATTTTATTATGTATAAGCAGCTTTAAAGGCTTACAGAATAAGCCCAGTTTAAGCCCAGTACTATTAAAAGCACTTTGTTCTTGCATGATTTAAATTAAATCTGTTTTAAATTCTATAAACTTTGTTATTTAGTTTTTAAGTAAATACACTGTTATATTAATTAGTTCAAATACTTCTTAAAAAGGCACATGCTTTGTTATATAGCTTTTAAGTAACTACAATGATGTGTTGTTATTCAAAGTATATATTTTAAAGGCACAAATACATCCTATAATAAGTACCAGAGTCGTTATGCAATTTTCTATTTGTTATTATAATAATAATAAATTATATTTATATAATATAATAATATTAAAATTATTATATCTATTGTTTTGGTAATTAATAAGATTCTTAGTAAATATTTACTTTACTTTATAAAGATTATTTTTAAATTCATAAATATATTTAATAATGAAATGGCATAAGCCTTTTTACATTATAAAGATATTTTAAATTTCTTAACTATTTAAAATAATAAAACGGCCTAAGCCTTCTGAAATATTTACAAATATTTATGATTTCCTGAATACTTTTTCCGAAATACTTTAAAATACTTGACAAATGGTTTTATTTTCTTATTTCATTATTCTTATATATTTATTATTAAACTGTTTATGGGTTAAAAACTAGGTTATTGTTAAATTTAATTCAAGAATCGTACTTTAAACCTCTATATAATCCGTCTTTTCAACCTGGAAACTGGTTGGAGGATAGTGGATCGCCTTTGTATTGCTTTCCGTCTTGTAGTTAAAGCTTACCCCTTTGTTGTTGCCTCAATTTGTGTTGCCGTTCGATGTCCTTTTGCTTTGAGTCCTCCACACACACACACACACACCCTGCAGCCCGACAAGAGCACACACAAATACCACACATACCCCTGTGGCGTTTCCACGCACAGAGAGAAAAATATTTATATGAAATGAGCGACAATTTTAAAAGTAACATTAAATTATATATCAAACCTGATATAACTGATAACTAATATTAAATTTATCTTTTTGAACATATAGATTAATACTTTAAATATTTTCCAGAATTTAAAATTACTCTTTTTAAATATTAATTAAAGGTTTTCTATTTAAATATATGAGTAACTTGCTAAAGCATTAAATTATATTTCAAAACCTTATATAACTGATAACTAATATTAATTTTATCTTTTTGAGAATAAAGATTAATGCTTTAAATATTTTCCAGAATTTAAAATTACTCTTTTTAAAAATTAATTAAAGGTTTTTCATTTAAATGTATGAGTAACTTGCTAGAAAAAGAAGTCTATCTATAAATTGAGTTTAAAGAAAGCCTAAGGTTCGCAAAAACCATTTTTAATTCACATTATCTTTAATAAGACATATATATTTTATCAAAATAAATATAAAATTGCCTTAAAAGTGTCCAGATCCAAACTATATTAAAGCTCCAAACTATATTAAAGCTTCATTTTATTTAGTAAATAAAATTGACCAGCTCGAGTATAATATTTTTTTGTGTGCTTGGCGATTTAACGGGAAGTTGTCCACAAACCAATTTTATGTGTGTTCCCTCTCTCTTCCCGCCGACAATAAAAAACAACAAGTATCATCTGCCAACCACTGCCAATGCAGCTGCACATCATCAATATTATCGCTACCACAAGCAACAGCAGCAGCAACAGCAGCAGCAGCAATTGCAACAACAGGGCTGCCTGCGACAGCAGCAAAGGCAATTGCAGTGGGAGCACCAGCAGCAGCAGCAGCAGCAGCAACACCAACAGCAACAGCTGCAGCATCAACTCACCAACAGCTCCAGCGAGTTCGACGAGTTCCACTGGCCCAGCAAGCAGACGGGCGGGGAGAGCCTGGGCGGGAAAATCTATATAACACCCGCAGACATACCGCCACCACCTCAGCCACCCCACCATGGCATCGGCATCGGCAGCGGCGGCAACAGTCATCACAGCAACGGAGGCAAGAGCCGGCAGCTCCAGCAGCAGCAGCAACATCCCCACCTGCATCCACACGTCCACTCGCATCCGCATCCGCACCACCAGCACGGACACAGGACGCCCCCGCATCGCTGCAAATGCGAGCACCCCAGCATCGAGCTGATGGGCTACGAGGACGCGGCCATTGCCACCGCCACCGCCAGCAATACCGCCGCCAATGTGGGCGGCGGATCTGGTGGGGGAGGCGGCATAGGCGGAGGAGGCATGCTGGGCATTGGTCGCCACCAGCATCCGCCGTATTACTACAAGGCGGCGGTGGGACGCAGGCCGAGCGCCAAGCACCACGAGTCCATGCTGGGCGGCGGCGGGAGCAGCCTGGAGGACGATGATGTCGTCAGTGCTGGTAGCTTCGGGGAGGGGATGTCCCGGTTTAAGGTAAGCCCAGGGAGCCAGTGATGAACGGGTTATGAGGAGCAGGAAAAGCCAAGGAAATATATATATATATAATATATATAATATATAATATATTTCATTATTATACAAAGACTTATGTGAACATAATACGTGAATTTTGTGTTTTTCCTGTTTTATTTAAATATTTTCAACCACTCCGCCCTATGTTATCAATTGTTCAGTTTTGAAGTTATAACAGAGCTGGTGTTTTAATGAGTAAACGGGTTATGAGGAGCAGGAAAAGCTAAGGAAATATAATACATATCATTATTATATAAAGAATTATGTAAAAATAATGCGTGGATTTTGTGTTTTTCCTGTTTTATTTAAATATTTTCAATCACTCCGCCCTATGTTATCAATTGTTCAGTTTTCAGTTATAATGAATGAACGGGTTATGAGGAGCAAGAAAAGCTAAGGAAATATAATATACATTATTATTATATGAAGAATAATGGGAAAATAATACACGGATTTTGTGTTTTTCTCTGTTTTATTTAAATATTTTCAACCACTCCGCCCTATGTTATCAATTGTTCAGCCAATATCGAAGCGTATCAGTTTTGAAGTTATCACAGAGCTGGTGTTTTAATGAATGAAAGGATTATGAGGAACAGGAAAAGCTAAGGAAATATAATATATATCATTATTATATAAAGAATAATGGGAAAATAATACACTGATTTTGTATTTTTCCTATTTTATTAAATATTTTCAACCACTCCGCCTTATGTAATAAATTTTTCAGCCAAATTGAAGCGTAATTTGATCAGTTTTGAAGTTATAACAGAGCTGGTGTTTTAATGAATAGTTTTGTATTTTAAACTAGCTCGTCAAATGTATGCCCTAGAACACAAATTTCTAATTGAAAGAGTGTGCTTAACAAAGACTATTAATATAATACCCAAACTGACCAATATGAAAACCCTCTAAAAGGTTAACATCTATGGAAATTAAAGCCAAATTGCCACCTCGGTACAGCCAGTAGACAAACACAAATGTTCCTTATTTCGATTGGAAACAACGCCTGCCGATTGGCCAACACTTCGCCGTGTGTTTGGCAGCCTTGGGTGTGCGCTGTAATTAAATTGATTTGTTCATGAGTGCGAAAATGAGCCGCTGATTGACCACAATGGCCCCATCCCGATAAACACGAGATGAATGGGGAGATGAGCAGCTAATATATCAATCGAAAATGTGGCGTGCTCTGCGGTTTCATGGAAGCTGTGCCTGCCTCTTCATCGTTCGGTGGTTTCTGGCCAACAGGTGGCAGATAAAGCAGTGTACTGATTGTAGGCATTACCACAATGTGCGATTATATGGTTCTTGGGTATAATGAATGATGTGTACTGAACAAAACAGAGAAATATTCAGGGCAGAGTTCGGACTTATTTGATTTTTATTTGAATTAATAAGCAGACTGGTCTTCTTAGAGGATTCTGGGTCTTATAATATAATATATACAGAAACCATTTCGATCAGCATTTAACCTCACAACCTTAATAATTTAATACAAAACTACCCCAAAAAAAAGGAAACACATGTCTTCTATGCTCTCCTAGGGCTCTTACTTCCTCAAATAAATCATCTTTTAATAGCTTTAAGCTCCCTAGGAGCCACTCCTTGAATCATTGTCTCACCCAGCACAGAACTTCCCCTAAACATCAACTAATTATGTCTGACCCCGAGCTCAACTTACGAACATATATGTAGCTCATGAGTTAAACACGATAAAATGTGTGCACAATTAGCAGAGTAAAAACAGGAGCCAAAGGAGAGGCCCCCAAGGAGCAAGCACACACCCAGGACAAAGCAAATTAATTTTAGGACAGTTTAATGAAAAACCAACCGACAAATGAACAAGCTGCTGCTGAGAAAAATTACAAACCCCTCCAGGCATGGAACAGGCAAAGGCCAGACCAAAAGTCATCAATTTTTTTTGTGTTGTCCTCAAAATAGTTGTTAAAGCCCCTCACGTCTCAGCGATTATGCCCTAACAGCAAAGGAGGCTAAAGTATGAAGAGGCTAAGCAAAAAAGCGGGGCTAAACAAGTATACGACATGTGGACCAATAGCAGCACGAAAGGGAAATCCCCTCCGCCTCGGGTCCAACTAATAGCCGGAAGTCCGACAAACAAATCCTGTTCCTGTGCTGAGGGATCGGGCCAAAAGCACAGCGCTCTCAAATCCTTTCAGTTTCATATTTATTAAATGAATCGAAGATTGCTGACCGGCCAGAGGTGAGAGGCCAGCTACAGCTGACTAATTGCGCCACATTGTGCAGCGAATTCAATGGGAAATCCCAAAACAATCAAGCCAAAAAAACATTGAGGGGAATATGAATAGCCTGAATGGACATTGATATGATTGGAGTTGGTCAAGCGTCGGTCTTCAACGGATCAAAATGGCCAAGAATGGCTGGGTACAATACAATACGATATTTACGTGAAAATGGAAATGCTCTTACGGAATTATTTTGGCCAAGAGTGGGAAGAGGCTCAGAGAGGTTTCAGGAGTGAAGTTTCTAGTTAGAGGAAGTCTGGTTAAACCATGATAGTGACTTACAATTTATTTAAGACTAATAGTTAAACAAACTATTGCCTTACCTTTCTGCTAAATTTACCACTCTGTTAATATTTAATTTACAATATTTTTAGGTTAATTTCTCTCTCATTTAGTTGTATATGGTATAAGACAGGTATTATTTTAATTTAATACAATTGTAATATGAGAATTGCACCTTAAAATTAAAGTTATGTAGTTTTTAATTAATAAATTTCCAATATACAGAATTTTCTATAATTAAACTATGTCATTTAGAGGCCTCCCAATTTATTTTAATTTAATACAATTGTAATTTGAGAAATGCACCTCATAAATTAAAGTTATGTAATTTTTATTATTTAAGTTTCCAATGTATTTCTACATTTTTCATTTTCTATAATTAAAATATGTCATTTAGAGGCCTCCCAATTTATTTTAATTTAATACAATTGTAATTTGAGAAATGCACCTCATAAATTAAAGTTATGTAATTTTTATTATTTAAGTTTCCAATGTATTTCTACATTTTTCATTTTCTATAATTAAACTATGACATTTAGAGGCCTCCCAATTTATTTTAATTTAATACAATTGTAATTTGAGAAATGCACCTCATAAATTAAAGTTATGTAATTTTTATTATTTAAGTTTCCAATGTATTTCTACATTTTTCATTTTCTATAATTAAACTATGTCATTTAGAGGCCTCCCAATTTATTTTAATTTAATACAATTGTAATTTGAGAAATGCACCTCATAAATTAAAGTTATGTAATTTTTATTATTTAAGTTTCCAATGTATTTCTACATTTTTCATTTTCTATAATTAAACTATGACATTTAAAGGCCTCCCAACTACTCAAGCCAACCTGCTATAGTTAGAGCTTAGCCTGTCATAATATATAATTAAACAAATTACAAGTCACAAGTCCCTTATAATTTGAATAAAATCCCCTTGGATTTTCGTTTTCACCAACTCAAAGTCCCCATTGCCCGGGAAATCCAAGAGGATTCATAAATTTCGTCCAAAGTTGTAACTAACATGTCTTCGGAGCTGGGCCAGTCGTGTGCCTCTATGGGGCTATATTTTATCCCAGAGATTTGCGGGACGGGCTACGTGTTCAGTGGGGAATTCCCAACACGTGTTTTTTTTTTTGGCTGAAAGTAACAAATGCGATTTTGGCTCGCTTCCTTCGACAGTTTGATTCTAGTTCCGGTGAGGGCTTTTGCGAAAAGCTTCAATAAAATGCGAGTATTAAGTGTATGCACTGGGTATGTATAAATATGTTTATGGAAATGTGCGAAAGCCAAAAGGTGCAGCAGTCGAGCTGAGTGCGAATAGGAACTGGTTTTTCCAGAATTCTTGGTCTTCGCTCAATAATAAGCACGATTTTTATATGGTTGGGCTTTATATACTGTATTTATTGTACTTCTATAGAGACAAAAAAAAGTGGGGGGAATATCGGAATTATGGCTTTGAAAAGAGCTAAGGTAGTTTAAGCAAAAAAATATACAGACAATTAACTTTATAATTGATTAAAAAGAATGTGTTACTTTACCACAAAGTGTAATTTATTGAGTTATGAAGTAAAGAATAACGTCTATATATTTTACAATTAATAAATATACCTCTTTTATTTTTTATTCTTTCTCTAAGAAATTATATTTTAAGGAAATCGAAATGTATTACTTAATTTATGATTTTATGATTTTATGAGTTTAAATATATAGACAATACTTTAATTTACTTTAGAATTGATTAGAAAGAACGTGTTACTTTACTACAAAGTTATATTTATTGAATTATGAAGTAAAGAATGGCATCTATATATTTAACAATTAATAAATATACCCCATTTATTTAGTTTTCTTTCTGTTAGAAATTATATTTTAAGGAAATCGAAATGTATTACTTAATTTATGATTTTATGATTTTATGAGTTTAAATATATAGACAACCCTTTAATTTACTTTAGAATTGATGAAATAAAAGAGTTACTTTACTACAAAGTGTAATTTATTGAATTATGATGTAAAGAATGACATTTATATATTTTACAATTAATAAATATACCCCTTTTTTTATTTTTCTTTCTCTAAGAAATTATATTTTAAGGAAATCGAATTGTATTACTTAATTTATGATTTTAATGAGTAATAGACAACCCTTTAATTTACTTTAGAATTTATTAAAAAGAAATTGTTACTTTACTACAAAGTGTAATTTATTGCATTATGAAGTGAAGATCGACATCTATATATTTTACAATTTATTAATTTATTTATTATTAATATACCCCTTTTTTAGTTTTCTTTCTCTAAGAAATTATATTTTAAGGAAATCCAATTGTATTATTTTAAAATTTTCGTTATAGGAAATTCAAGTTTATACAGCAGCTTAAATTAAGTTTACTTCTATATTTACTTTACTAATTTTATCAATCGGACATACTTTGCCATCTGATAATTCTAAATATATAAATAAATATTTATATACCGATAAAATCCTTTAACAAAACAAAGCTACACACAAAGGGCAGACCCACAATTGATCTCTCCCCATAACCTTGAGCTCTAACAAATAAATCCCATTAGGCAATCACAAAAAACTGTCACGGTTCGCCAAAAAACCACTGGAGCAGCAAAAAAAACAGAAAACAAGCTAAAAAGGGGAAATAAATAAATAAAGTGCAAAGGCGTTTTCGTTTAATGATAGATTTCAACAGCTCAATTAACACATCGAAGTTGGGAGTTAAACAAAAAGTGAATAGCGAGGCCCAGGCACAAATTTCTTTGTCTTTCCGAGGCGTGGACAACTGCAATTATTATCGTGTGGCGTAATGCTAAATTATGTAAAAGAAATAGCTGACAAACTTGGTTAAAATAAGACCCAGACAGGTCCAAAATACACACTCGATACGTAAACAGCAATTTCTGATTTTATTTTTGCTTGCGTCATGCGGCAATTGAGACCCCTCCTGCCCCCTTTTTACCCATTTCTACCTGAATATATATACAGATATATAGATATGTACACATCTGGTCAGTAGCATAAACCAGTTGTCGGCGACCCAGTCTTAACAAAAAACTACTTTCATTTTCGCTCTCCGCTTCCAGTATTCCCCGAATCTTTTGAGTGGAACGCGTTGAGTGAATGGAAGATGAGGAAAAAAAACAAAAAGATATAGTCATTGCGCATGCTCAACGCCACTTTCCATATATATATATATATATATATATATATATAGATACCTACAAACGTGTCTGGCTTATCCGATTAGGCAGAAAGATCGCATCCAAATTGGCCGAAAGTGCGCAATATATAATTTGGCCTGGCCAACTTGCACTTTTTTGGTCAGCCCAGAAAGGTGCCCGATTCGTAAAATGTGAATGGAAATGGAAACTGAAATTGAGGAAATGAAAGCCCAGTTTTCCCTGCAAGGAAAGCGAGGAGGTTAACGAACCCGCTGGGTTTCGAAAGTATATTTGTATAAATTAAGCTTATTTGTATCAATTAAGAGGTTTATATTTACATTTTTAGCTGAAAATAACATCAAATTGATAAATGCCAAATTAGAGAATTTTTACTTCACTTAATATACATAAATATCTGAATTAAGTGATATATTTTAGGAAATTTTCGAAAATACTATTGCTATTTAAAAGGTAACTTTAAACTATGTTCAGATTATTCAACAATTCTAAATACAAGCTAATAAGAGATTTTTAAATGGTGCTTTTACTAGTTGTAAATCTCTTTTAAGCTTGTATTTATAAATATTTAATAATCGAAATGAATAATAATAGTTAACAGTTACTGTTTTAAAAAGCATTAGTTTATAAGAATATATCAAAGTTGTTTATTTACTATAACAATAGTATATTTTAATAATTAGTTTTAAATATAAAACAACAATAAATTAGTTCTCTTTTATGTGAACTTCAATCTTTTATGTGAACTTCAATCATATATGTGAACTCAATGAAAGGGTTCGACTTAACTTTATTTATTTTATACTTATTTAAAAGCTCAATAGCTTTTCTGAGAACACATTTATCATATTATTATATATTATATTTTCGTTTTCCCAAACCCTCAAAGAATCTGATGCATTCCAAGGAGAAGAAGCGCCGGGTGCGGATCATCCTGAGCGTTGTGACTGCAATCGTGGCATTGGCTCTACTGGGTACTGCACTGTACTTTATCATTCGGACGGACGAGAAGGACAATTCCGGCGATACGGATAACACTAATAACAATGCCATCGATCTGGAGGACGTGCTGAGCGGTCAACTATACGCCAAGCGATTCAACGGCAGCTGGAGCAATGGCGATAATCTGATATACAAGATTAATTCGGTAAGTCAACAAATTATATTATATAATTACATTTAGAAAAATCAAGATCAAAATAAGACCACTAACAAGCTAAAGACTTCACCAGTTTTAACGGATTTTTTTCTCTCTAAAGCTGTGAGTGTATTCGGATGATAAAAACATGATAAAAACAGGAGTTATTATTGTATATGCTAAACTTCTGCATCATCTATATTTGTGTTGGCAGCTCCAATGGGGGTTGCTCAACATGTTCCTAGCAACATTTGTCTTTTTTCGGTGTTGCTTAACATGCATCCAGCCACATTTTATAAGCATTTGTAAAATTTATCATAAATTTGATAGTTTTGATTAAATTTATATTAAACTTAACAAATGCTTGACACTTTTCTATTTGTTTTCTCATGCTCCGATCCAAAAATTCGGTGACCAACCATGACTTAAAATTAAAGTAAAAGTATTTATTAAAATCAAGTTCTGTTATCGAAAATGTACAGTTAATCCCATTAAATTATTTAATTTTAAATCCGCTCCAGTCCATCATGGAGTTCGATGCCAAGACGGGAGTCCGAAGCACCCTGCTTGAGGGTGCTGCCCACTACGTTTTGTACGAGAAGTCCGCCGACGGACAGTACCTGCTGCTGGCGAAGAACTACAAGAAGAACTTCCGGTACAGCTTCCTGGCAGAGTACGACCTGTACAATTTGAACACGAAGACCACTACTCCGCTGACCATCGAGGGCCAGACGCTGTACCTGAGCATGGTACAGTGGGCGCCGGTGGGCAACGCCCTGGTGATCAACTTCAATCGCAATCTGTACTACAAGGAGAGCGCCGAGGCCACGGAGATCGTGATCACCAGCGATCACGAGCTGTCGGGCGTACTCAACGGCATTCCCGACTGGGTCTACGAGGAGGAGGTGTTTAGCTCCAACGTGGCCACGTGGTTCAATCCCTCGGGCACCCAGCTGGCCTTCATCAAGTTCGACGACTCGACGACTCATCAGATCAAGTTCCCCTACTACGGCGAGGCCGGAGACCTGCGCTATCAGTATCCACTTCACCAGGCGATTGCCTATCCCAAGGCTGGGTCCTCGAATCCGCGCGTGGAGCTGGTAATGGTTGACCTAAAGCGGGCAGTGGCCGGTGGAGATTTCATCACAGTGATGCCTGTGCCGGCGGCTTTGAATACGGAGACGGACTACATAGTCACCGTGGTCAGTTGGGTTGACGACGCCAATGTCCTGTCCATCTGGATGAACCGCATTCAGAACGCCGCCTACGTGGTGACCTTCGATGGACTCAACAGGAGGGTGGTAAGTGATCGTGTAAGATAAAGCTCTTTAAGAATACATGTGTATCCTTGTCTCTGCCAGATCTACAGCACGGAATCCAAGACCGGCTGGGTGGACTTGTATACCGCTCCCTTCCGGAACCGGAACGGCTCCCGTCTGGCCTTCGTCCTGCCGCACAACAACTACAAGCAGCTGCAGCTTCTCAGCTCGTCGGTGGCCAGCGCCGAACTCCAGGTACTGGAACCTCTGACCGAGGGCAAGTATGTGGTGGACAGCATCCTGCACTGGGATGGCGCCACCGATGTCATCTTCTACACAGCCAATACGGAGGATCATCCGGAGCAGCTGCATCTGTACGCGATTCGTGCTTTGCCCAAGCAGAGTCCCAAGTGCCTCACCTGCAACCTGATCAAGTCCGGGGATGTGCAGCAGACCTACTTCTCGGCGATATTTAATGACAATAACCACATTGTGATCAGCTCTCTGGGACCCGGAATACCCACTACTCACATCTACGAGTGGAAGTTCGAAAATTGTAAGTTAATTTTAATTAATTTTATATAATAATAATAATATTAATAACTTATAATTCCAATTACTTATCAGCTCAAGTTGTCATCTCGAATGTCCTGGACTGGGAAACCAATGAGAGCCTGCGTGGAAAACTCAACGGTGTGGCCCTGCCTTCTCACAAGATCCTTACATTCAACATTGATGGTGGCTTCCAGGCGAAGGTCCTGCTCCAGCTGCCCCCCAATCTGGATACCAGCGGCAATACCAAGTACCCCATGCTGGTGGATGTCTATGGCGGACCAGACTCCTATTCCGTAAGCTATCAACTTTGAGAATAATTGAGCCAAAAATTAAACTAAAAAAAATTAATAGGTAACCAACAAGTGGATGCTGGACTGGGGCACATACTTGACCTCGAATCAGTCTGTGATCTATGCCAAGATCGATGGTCGAGGCTCTGGACTACGTGGCGAGAATCTTTTACATGCCATCTACCTGCAGTTGGGAACCGTGGAGATCACCGATCAGATCAAGGTTACGCAGTAAGTATTTGGGGATTGTGAATTTTAAGTTTATATACCATATTTATTAAAGTCGAAAATCTATAAAACTCACAAAGTTATAATAGTTATAGTATTCCCTAACTAAACACGAATCCGACAACCGTTTTCCTTTATCAAGACAGGTTTTCTTTTCTTTTTAAAGAATCTAACTATATTTAAATAAGGGGTCCCCTTGCTGAACTCTAATCAGCCGCCTTTTCCATATCACGTTAAGTTTTTATACCCGGTACTAGGGTATTATAACTTGGTACCAATTAAGAATGTATATAACAGTTAGAAGAAGGATTCTCACATCTTTATCAGCGCCACCAGACGAGTCGATTTAGCCATGTCCGTCCGTGTGAAACAACATATCTCAGAGACTATAAGAGCTAGAGCTACTAAATCTGGTTTAAATTTCAAAATCTTCTCCATGCAGATCAAGTTTGTTTCACTTACGCCTTACTCACTTAAGCTATACTCATGACTTTCGCTATATAGTCGAGTTAAAAGTAAATGTATATGAAATACAAATACACAATGCTTTGGGTGCCGTGTATCTCACAGTCTGTCACACTCGACTGTAGCTTTTCTACTTGTTTCGTCTTTTAAGAGATTTTGAAGAATTTAAAAATTGAGTTAAATCCCAAAATAAACTCTTCAATTATACTTTTAGAAACCTCACCCAAATGTTCAACTATATAGATAAGGACCACGTTGGAATTTGGGGCTGGTCATATGGTGGCTATGCCGCTGCCATGGCTCTGGCCAATGATAACAGCCAGGTGTTCAAGTGTGCCGCCTCGATAGCTCCAGTCACAGATTGGGCCTACTACGGTGAGCTATTCTCCCTTAATCTGTAACCAGAAACTATAATCACATATTACCCATGCAGATTCAATTTACACGGAGCGCTACATGGGCCTGCCCAACACGAATGAGGTGGGCTACGCCAATTCCAGACTGAGCACTCAGGCCCAGAAGCTAAGGGGCAAGAAATACCTGCTGGTCCACGGCACTCTCGATGACAATGTACACTATCAGCAGGCCATGATCTTGGCCAAGAACCTGGAGCGACACGATATTCTGTTCAAGCAGATAGTAAGTTCTAAAGCCAAAATATATTGTTAAATTATTATTATAACAAATTTCTTTGCAGAGCTATGCCGATGAGGACCATGGCCTGTCCAATGTGCGTCCGCATTTGTATCATTCGCTGGACCGCTTCTTTGGCGAATGCTTCTCGAGCAGTCGCCTCATGAAGAGTGCCAAGTAGAGATCGGGGCAATAATAACAATAAATAGCCAGGCAACATTTTACAGCTGCAACTAGTAAAGGGACAAATTTAATACAAATTGGTACTTAAAATCGTTAATAGATCGCCAAATTAAACGAGAAAAACTTAAACAAAAGCTAAATAATCAGACAATTTAAATTGATATATAAAGTTGAAATGCTTAAAGAGTAAAACTAAACGAGAACTACATATAAATCAACATAAACGCAGGTCCAAAAGTGTTATATAAGATAAACTTGGAACAATAATCTTTTCAATTTGCATTTTAAAGAACATTTTTAAATTATATAGACAACAAATTAGTTGAGATAGCTGTGCAATTGAGGGGTAACAACATTGTCTAGCTAGTGCCTGATTATATAAAGTGTATTGTAGATATATTGCAATTCAATTACAGAGCTACATATATAATCCACACTTTTGCAAGCGCTCCTCCAATTGAAGCTTACTTCCAACTCCCTATAGGTCCGAAAAATTTAATTTGTAACGAACCTTCCTGTAAATTTAATAATAATAATAAAGAAACCTAAAGTAGTATGTAATATTTTTTTAGCTATTTAGTTTGCTAAAAGAAACCTGTAAATAACTAACAAAAAACAAAAGAATAGTTGTTAAATGGCTTTTTGTAAATTAGAGAAGACAACAATTGTGTATAGGCAACAGTTAAAAAGGCAAACAAACAATAAATAATTAATTAATAAACATTCTTGGTTTTCTTGGGGGAATAATAAGTAAAAACGCATTTTCCATTTCACTTTCAGTACACAAAATCCGGCTCGCTTTTATTGCCTTGGCCCCAAAAATGCTGGGTTTACATACTTGACATATATGTTTTCCTACAGATAGATATAGATCCATCTCATTTGGTAATCCTAAGGGCCCTTCTTCCGCTCTCAACAGTTTTTTAAACAATCAGAATTGAATATGTTTTATGTGCGAAATTCCTTTGTATTTTTTGTTCTAATTTGAAGTCGAGATATATATTACACTTGATTTTAGGGTTTTGATCTGCAGACTGACAATAACTACTAGTAACTACTGTCAGTGGTTAATTATTTAAATATGTGCAACTATAATATTTGATATATATGTTATCGGTATATTTGTGTATAGTACAAAAATAATCTTTTTTTAAACACTAATTAATTGAATTCGCCTTCAATATGTATTTGTAAATATTTTCAGATTAATATTTTCAATGGAAAATATATGTTTGTCTACTTCTTTCAGAGAAACTATGTACAAGTTTGTAATGTTTCAAATACAAATTGGGATTTATGTACAATATTGAGTTTGGTATTTCCCAAAATGTGTGCACAGATGCGTGTGTTTAAAACTAAAGATTAAAGATATCAGGGATGCCACAGAAATAGCTTTAGCTTTAAAAATTCATTTGCAAAGGTGTCTAAATTGAAATTTGAAAGACCAAATATTTAAGCCGCATTTCAAGCGATTTCTGAGCACAATTAATATATAATTTATATGGAATTCCTAAAGGAAAATCACTTTTCAAGGTTTGCTGCATATTTGTAAAAATTAATTAAAATTAACAATTTACTACAAAATTTACAAATTACAAAATAAATCTTTTTTTAATATTACACACACTTCGGGTGTTCCCATAAATATGGCTAATTTAATGGCTAAAACTTATGCTGCTAATGCTTAACTCTCGGATCGGATCTCTCTTTTACTGGAGATAAACCTCTTGGACAACGTCATGATGTTGCTGTTGTTGCTGCTGCTGTTGCTCCTCCTCCTGCAGCTGCAACTGATGGTGATGCTGCTCCTCGATGGCTCCGCCATCGTCGTCGTACTCGATCAACTGGTCATCCTCCGTCTGCTGCTGCTGATGATGATCTATGATTATGTGCTCCTG
This sequence comes from Drosophila pectinifera, assembly GCA_008042775.1. Lineage (NCBI taxonomy): Eukaryota > Metazoa > Arthropoda > Insecta > Diptera > Drosophilidae > Drosophila > Drosophila pectinifera. The sequence continues at coordinate 96,410 of VNKC01005207.1, forward strand.
CTCCAGCTGATGGTGTTGGTGGTACTCATGTTGTGGTTGCTGCTGCTGCTGCTGTTGGGTGTGATGATGATGATGTGGATGATGGGTAAAGACCAGTGGCGGCGGCGATGTAGACGTTGCTAAATGCTCATGGATCGCCGTCGCTGGCCCGGTCGAAGTCGATGCTGTGCTGGCTGTGGTCGTGCTCTGGTGATGATAGGTGATGGCTGGTTGCTGGTTCCTTACAATATGACCGGCGGCTGTGACACTGGTCACGCTGGCGCGCTGATTAGTGCGCGTCAAGGTGACAGTCACCTCGGAGCCCAGTCCGGCAAATGAGACAGCTGGCGGGGAGGAAGAGGACGTCCCTCCTCCACCTCCTCCGCCGGATGACGATGCTGCTGCTGCTGCTGCCGCCGAGGCTCTGGCCTGGAGAATCTTACGGGTGGTGGGCAATTGAGATGAGCTCTGAGTGGCAGCGGTTGCGGTTCCGGATGCTGTTGCCCCCGATCCCGCTCCCGTTCCCGACTGCTGAGGCACATAGTTAATGAGCAGGACACGCTCGCCGCTGGTTGTCTGCGCCGCATGACCGCGCAGAATGCGACGCTGGAGCGTGGATGTGGCTCCGCCGGTACCGGTTGCGTTTCCGTTACCAGCTCCAGTTCCCGTCGATGATGTTGATGGCGTGTTGCTCCTACTATTAACGCTACTGCTGCTGCTCACGGTGGCTGCTGCCGAGACACCATTGTTGCTGCTACTGCTGCTGCTGGTGTTGCTATGCTGCTGCTGTGGTTGCTGTTGCTGCTGCTGCTGCTGATGCTGATGCTGATGCCCGCTCCCGCCTCCTCCTCCTCCAGGGCCGCTGGTCATATCGTTGGCTCATCATTACGTATTATTACCACCCTTCAAAATGAAAACCTTCTTTACCAAAATGTTCTTATTGGTGCCCTTTAAGTTCGGGTTGTTGCAATGACGATTTTGATTGATAATAGAGTGTGGATTGAGATGCGTCATGAATGTTTACACATATATATATCGAAAGGTGATTTATTATATTTTTATTTGCGTGGCAGCGAGAAAGAGAGAAGACAAGATAAAACGATTTGTTAATGGTTTAGTTAATGTGCCTCAAAAAAATGTGTAAAAATGAGGTGAACAATGCGTTGTGTGTTTCTTAGTGTTTAAAGTGGCATCTGGAGTGTAGTTTAGTCACAAGTTGATCTTCGAGAGTCTGTCCAAAGTCTCGGCTTTAATTGGTCAATTAATTTCAAGGAAAACTCTCATTAAACAAATAAATTTTACAACAACTAAAGTAGCAAATATTAAGCACATGCATTAAAATAATAATAAAAACGCCCCACATATTTCCACTTTGTATCTAAAAGCCTTTATCCACTTTGTTTTATAGATAACAGAGACCTAAACCTAAAAACCAATTCATGCAACCAAATTATTAATTAAATGAAAAATTAAGCATACAAAATTAAATTAATGAAAAAATTATCCAACACCAAAGCAAGAGTTAAACATAAAAAGAAAATACTTTTGGGAACAATTTTTGTATAAACAATTTTCGGTTTATTATTCTTCCTTTTTTTTGTTGTTTTTCTTGTTTTAAATAAAATTATATTTTATTTAAGTATATTTAAAAAAGACTAATAATAACTTTGGCACCATCTTCAGATATATGGAATATATTCCTCATGGTTTCTAATTTACATAATTAAATCATAATTTGTACGAGGAATATATTCAATTTAACTGAGAACAAGCGCAGGGTTTGGTTTCTATATAATTAAGAAAAATTTCCAACTATTAAAATTAAAAAATATACATATAATATATCAAATTAAATTATTTGATTTAAAATGTACAATGGGGCGCTTAAATAGAAAACCAAACTAAATCCAAAGCAGGGAAATAATCCCAAAGGTTGACCCTTGAGCGAGCTCTCTTATTTGATCAGTTTAACTCTTCTTGAGCTGATATTAAGTAAATTTTTGTTATCTTCTGGGATTTGTAAGCTAATCTAAAGTGTATTTAACATATTTATATTGAACTAAACATATCAAGGTGCCATCGCTCATGGCCAACCCAGCTGACAAATGAGCAAGAGCGCCTTTCTCTGATCAGGAAGGATGCCTCTGGGGACGTTAGGACATTGGGTTAAAACTATACAAAACAAAGCAGGTAAATAACAGTTGATTGTTTTTTATTTGCAGCATATGCGCGAAGAAAGACACCTCGGACTAGCTCTCAGTCGAATTTCTCAGCCTTGATCCTCGGTTGAATATTCTGAGTTGAACTACTCTTGTACGCTCTTTCAAAGACGACTTTTGAAAAGCGATTCGGTTGAGCACTAGCACAATTTATTTAATATTAAGAACATGTTGAAGTGATGGCCTTTATTTTTCAAGTCGTTCGGAGGTATTGTTTCGGATATAGGCCCTCAAGTGGCATATTTGTTTTACGGACAACCATAAATAATCAACTATTATTTGCGAGCTCTGATACAAAACAAATATATATAGTTATATAAAAAGATATATATGTGTATAAGATATGCATGTCAATTCCAATAACCGTAGCGCACTTACAACATTAAACTCTAGCAACAAAATTAAATATATAAGTATAGAGAAGTTTGTAGGAGGAAAAACAACATGTAAAATCAATAAAATTATACAACTAAAGTTGTTCCATCAAGAGGAACAGAAGATTAAGTGGTACTCTCTCTGATCCATCGCTGGATTTTTGTTTTTGAACTTCACTTAATTGTAAGAATTCATTTAGAATTGGTCTACGCATTACTTAAAGCGTTTCGTTTGGCAAATCCAACAAATAATAATAGATGTTAAAGAATAATAGTACATAATAGTTCTATCTACGTTTTCCGTCCAATCAAAGCGTCTGTTGTGGTTGCTGTTGTGTTTGCTGTTGCTGCTGCTGCTGTTGTTGCTGTTGCTGCTGCTGTTGTTGCTGTTGCTGGAAATCAGTCATATTCACCTGATTGATATTGCCTATGATCTGATGACCTTGCAGCGTCTGCACCTGGGCAATGGACAGTGGTGTTCCGCCGCTCTCGCTGCCATCGCCGGACTGCGCCACCAACTGTTGTTGCTGCTGGCCGGCGGCTGCCTGCTGTTGAGCCGCCGCCGCTTGGGCGCTCGTCGTGGCCGTGGTTATGTTGCCGGAGGAGTCAATGATTTGGTGGTGCTGTAGCTGCTGTTGCTGAACTTGGACCTGCTGCACCTGCTGCTGCTGCTGCACTTGTCCGCCTGCCGAGCCACTCACTGCCATTGCCTGTTGTTGCTGTTGCTGCTGCTGTTGCTGTTGTTGTTGTTGCTGTTGCTGCTGTTGCTGTTGGGCATCGGGATCCTTCTTAACCTGCACGCCCTGCAACGTGTGCAGAGACTGCACTGCCTGCACCTGGGGTACCCCACCGCTGGAGCTTAGCGCACCGCTACCACCCGATCCCGAGCCGCTGGATCCGTTGCCCGACTTCTTGCCACTGGGTGCTGCAAGGAAGGAGGAAGGATTGCTGGTGAGAAGAGAGTGCCGCAGAAATGGCCAAAACTAGTCAAAAGGGATAGTATAGATAGTACAGAGACTGAGTAGACGACACTACGGCGGCAACGTTGCTGGCCCAACAACTAGAGAAACAAGGCGACCTACAACACGTGAGAGAATGTGAAGTTGTGTGGAGGAGATGTGAGCATGAGAAAGTGTTACGATAAAAACTAAAGACGAAACAATTGTTAAATAAATAAGAAACACAGAAAGATACAAAAAATCAACAAAAACAATACATTTTATGACAAAAAGATTTAAAGTAAACAGAAGCTTTAAAATAAATTGTTAGAAAAAAATAAAGTCAAATTATTAGAAGTTATAAGATAATTCCGAAATCACATTGAAATTCGATCAACAACCATGCGCTCTCAATTTAATTTTCGCAAGATTTGTTTTGAATCAAACGAGGCGAAGAATCAATGAGGCATTAATCAGAATATACAACTTCCTCAAATAAATGTCAGTAGCAAGTTAGTAGCTTAGGAAATTTATCGACCAACAACAGTATTTTCTTGCAACTAAGAGAAACGATAGATAACAATAACGAGAACAGCCAATTGCAATAAATTATAGTTCGTGCCACAGGCAGAGATTAATTTGGGTTTTTTGGTTTGTTTTTTGTTATATAAAAAAATATATAATATTTTATTAATTAAACAATTTGTAATATAATTATTTAAAATAGAGAAACTTAAACTGATTGCGATCCTCGATTGTAAATTGTACAATTATTAATTTTTACAACAATTATTTGCGACACTAATTAGATTATTTAAGTAAATTATTAGTCGAGTATTTATTTACGTGGAGATATTATTTTTTGGGGATTCTCTCTCCGTTCTCTTTCTATGCAAGAAAATACTGCATAAGAAAATTATATATGTTATGTTTTTAATGTTGAAAAAGCACTCTATTATCTTAGAAAAGTTAATTATCTTTATGCAAATGAAAAAAAACTTACGCAGCAATTAAGTATGTGGGAAAAATTATAAATGATACGGAGGGAAATGAACACAAATAATTCTCGGATCAGATCACGGGGAATTTTGTTTGTTATTTACAAATCGTTTCGGTGTGTGTGTGTGTTATGCGTATGCGGGTGTGTGGTTGGTGTGCTGGAAATGTGAATGATGGTGTCGTTGTTGGTGCGTTGGAATGATCGAAGGCTCGGGCAGGAGGCGCTGCTGATGCTGATGCTGCTACTGCTACTGCTGCTGCTGCGGAAAGACGACCTGATCGCCCACAATGTGTATGACGTTCTGCATTCCCTGCTGCTGCTGTTGCGCCTGCTGCTGCTGACCAGCGCCACCTCCGCCGCCTTCGTGTTTGATGTATGCCTGGCCGCCACCCGCTAACGTTGCCGTTGTCATATGCTGCTGCTGATGCTGCTGTTGCTGTTGCAGTTGCTGTTGCTGGGGCAGGACTTGCTGTTGGAGCGCCTGCGTTGCATTCGATGATATCACTCTCGTTGGCGTTGTACCAGACGATGCTCCACCCGCTGATCCCGCTCCTCCTGCTCCTCCTCCTTCACTGCCCACTGTAGTGTCGCCCTCCTCCGCTGTGGTGTTCAGCTCCATACTGGTGTCTAAGGTGGTATCATTACCGGACTTACTTTTCTTTTCCTTTTTTACGCCCGGCTTGGCAAAGTGCCGCAGCTCAAGATGTCGTCGCAAATTCCTAGATTGTCGAATGACAGCATAGCAAATGGGGCAAGTAGCTGGTTGTTCCGATTGTGATCGTGACCGTGGTTCTATAAAGGAATAAAAGATACAAAATCAAGGAACAAGCATAGAATGAAGTTTGCATGCAAAACTCACTTTCCGTTCCAGGCGGATGTTTAGTACGTTTTGCCTTGGGTGTGGATACGCTGGCGTTGCCACCGGATGAGCTTGTGGTTCCTTGTGCCGTTGTTATCTCGCCCGTGGCCGCATTGGCTGACGTTACCGGTATCATATTATTGGGGTCCATGGTCACAATTGTCTCCACCTTTTGTCCTTCGCTCTTAATGATCGGTGTGGACGTCAGTAGTTGGCCTTCCGCTCCATTTTCGCCAAGAACTTGTTGTACTGATCCCTGTGCCGAGCCATGTGAAGAGGTCGGTGTGCCCATAATCGTATCCATTCCGTCAACTTTGCTGATTTTCGGTGCCGTAGCTGTGGATTGGATTTTGAGAAAGAACTAGGGTCAATTCCAGAACAGATTGTAAATAATTGTACGTCTATTTTTGGTTTGTTTAAATTTTTAACATATTCTTCCTATATTATTAAACTTACGTGACATTTTCTTAACACGTGGCTTCCGCTTTCGTGCTGGGAGGAATGCCTGAATAACTGCCTGGTCATGCTTAGCCGCGTCCGTTGTCACAATCGTCTGTTGTTGTCCTGCTGCATTGGTCTGGGTCGTTGCCTGTAAGATCTGACCCTGATGATGGATATCTTCCACCACCTGGGCATGCACCGTTTGTTGTGGAGCTGTGGCAATCGTGGCAATCAGTTGGTCCTGGTCATGGTGTTGCGGTATCATATGCTGTAGTTGTATCGAGTGCGTGGTATAGTCATCCTTGGTCACTGTCTGCGGTGCCAGTCCCTGAATATTTAGACACTGGGCGGCCTGCAACAGAGATGGCAGCTGGGCATGGTCTACGCTCACCTCGCCGCGATAGACAAACTCCAGCAATGCCTCCAAATCGTTGGCATTTACGCCGGCCAACATCACAACTGGGTGCTTGCATGGTGTATTCTGGAATAAAAATAAAGGGGAAATAAATTAAAATGCGTTCTTATTAAACTAAACTTCGAAAATCTTAATAATAATATTAATTGTTTTAATAAATTATTACAGAAGATTTAAATAAATAATCATAATAAATAAATAATTACCGATTGTTTAGTAGTTGTATAAATATTAAAAAAAAAATAATGTCAATATAATTACGGTATATTTCCCTTTTGTTTTGAATCTAAGAAACTTAAGAGATTCATTCTTCCTCTTTCCTCATTCCACATGGCTTACATATCAATCCTAGAGAGGGATTCTTGTTTTGGTGGCTCTCTGTATTAGGCGGAATGAGAAGCGGAGACAAATATAAAAACAAAACTGCGGAGAGGCCCGCCGTTTGTCCGCTAAACCAAATAAAAACAAAAACAAACCAAGTTGGAGATGGAGACGGAGACAAAGATGGAAATGGAAACTCACCGCCGGCGCTGCTCACAAATCTCCGCTCACGCACACAACAGTGGCAACCAGCAGCGACCGGCTTTTACTTTCGCGCTCTGCACATTCTGCAGCAGGATTGGCGAGATTTCGAGGAGGAGAGATGCTCAAAAAAAGAAAACAGAGCACAGCTCAAGAAAGAAAGAGCACTCACACACATCTACCTTCACTCACTCGACTACTACCGCTCACCCAGTTCTCCCGCTCCCGCTCCCACTCTTACTCCCTCTCCCGCTCTGGACATTTAATTAGTAAGCGCTGCTCAGAGTTGAAGAACAACAAACCAACCAACCACCCTCTTCTTCTTCCTCTTAATAAAGACCAATGCCAATCTCTTCAAATGTCATCTACCACTCATCCCCTTTTACTGTTCCTCTCACTGCGCTCTTTGAACTCTATCACTCACACTCCCTTCTGTTGTCTCGCTCATCGATTTTTCTGTGAGTTGCATTCTGAGTCTCGTGCGTGTGTCTGTGTGTGGGAGATGGATTGGGGGTGGGGTTGGGGGAAGCGGAAGAGGGAGCGGGAGCAACAAAGAGCGGAGGCCATGTGTTTTGCGTGCGTGTGTGAGTGTAACGAGATCAGTACATCTTGTACATTTCGGACTCTTGCAGAGTTCACAGCCGCATTTTTCTTTTCTGTTTTTGACATTTTCCCCACCGCCGACTCTGAGCGGCGTTTTTAAAAATTACGCTCTGTTTACTTTTTTCAGTACCAGAGAGGAGAGGAGAGGAAAGGAGAGCTAGAGAAGAGAAGAGCCGCGTCGCCGGCGTCACATCAGGTGTTTTTATTTCGCTGGCCGCGCTCTGTTTTGGTCATCATTTCGATAAAAACAACGCAATGGAGACGGTCTATATAACGGCCGATTCGAGTGGATATACGGTTTTGGGTGAATTTCGCACACATCAATTAGAAACGCAAAAATAAAGTGCAAATGCAAATCCAAATGCAGAGGAAAGCCAGAAACCAGTACAGCATCGCAAATGTGCTACAAACTAACAAAAAATAATGAAAAGTAGCTAGCTCTACTGAAAAGTATTCCCTTCCTGATATGAAACGCTTTAAATTCGAGTACAGGGTGGTTCGAATAAGGTGAAAAGTGCTCTTTTTGGGTCTATGTTTTTCGGACTACTAGATTTAGATTACAGATTTAAAACAACGACATGAGTAAAATTCTTCATATTTTACAGAGTGGTGAAGAACTCCCAAATATTCCCCCATATCCAGTTCCAACTGTACAGTTCTGCCAGCGAAAAGAGGTCGCGCTCGTGTGCACCCAGGCAACAACAGCAAGAACGGAAAGCGAGGAAAAAGCTTCAACAAAGCAGCAACAACTACTACACAACGGTCTCCGCGCTGCTTTTATGGCGCTCTCGTTTGCACTCGCTCTAACACATGCCAACCGAAAGTTGGCGCAGCTTTTGCTTCTCACCCTCTCTTTTCCCCAACCACCCACCGCCACTGGCTATGTCTGGACCAACTGGTTCTCTCGCTCTCTCACTCTCCATCGACGCTCTGCTGCTCTGCTCTACCTCTCACTCTCTGTCTGTCTCTCTCTTGTTCTCCCTCTCGCCACTCTCTACTTAAGTGAAACTTTACAAGAACAAAAAGGCAGTAGTTTTGATAAGAGGTGGCAAGAAGAAGGGGGAAGCGGTGCCAACTCATTCAGCTCAATTGACAGTGGAAAACTTGTACAGAAATCTCTAGACAACTTTTGGAGCGGAGCGTAAATCTCCGAGATATGTGTAGACGAGTGTATGTGTGTGTGCAAGTTTCTCTGCGCTCTACACATTAACCTATTTCTGCGATTGGATTTCTCTGTTTACAAACTGTACAGTGTACGCCACGTTTGAGGTTATGCACGGCAGCGCCACTTTTTTTTGTACCTTTTTGCACCATGCATTTCTTACACTCACCTTGAGCAAGTCCAGAAGGAAAGGGGAGGCGGCACAGAGGACTATCTTGTGGGCGGGAAAACTCCGCCCGCCGGCGGCCAGCGTGCAATCGACGAGGTCGCCATGGCAGCGCAACAATTGGATGGCAGACACGAGACTGGTGCCGTAATCGCCCCAGGTGAGCGAATACAGCGAGTTCATTGGCAGCGACATTAGGGCCGTCGCGTCCAAGTCCAACAATTGTTGTTCCTCTCCAGCGTTGCTAACGTATTCGTTGCTATTTGTCTCCAACACGACGACGTTTCTATTACACGGGTCTAAGGACAAATTCTCTCTTCCAAGTCGGGATTTTGCAAAAATCCCGTCAGCTCCTCCTCCTGCTTATGCTTTTGCTGGTGCTGCTTCTTCTTTCTTCGCGCGCTGCTTTCACGAAACTGAAATGGTGTGCAAAAGAGAACAAGAGTTAGCTGGCTCGTACTCGTGTGCTCTCGCTCTCTCGAATGCTCTCCCGCTCTCTCCCCCTCTCGATTGGGGCCAGAGCGAGACAACACTGCTACTGCTCACAGGAATTTTGTTGTTGGGGGGCAGCAGCTAAAAAACTTTTTGTTTCAAAATTTGTTGCTGGGAAAAATCACACAAAAATAGCGCGCCAACCAAAATACATTTAAAAACGCAACAGCAGACACACACAAACACATAGGGCACGCACACAGTCACTCGGTCGCATATTTAATACACAATTGTACAGTCAAGCCCATGAGACACGCATTTCGTTTTTTTCCTTCTTTTTTGACCCGCTCGCTCAGTTCTTGAATGTTTTATAATCTCGGCCCTCTTGGTAGCGCTTTTTATTTTGTTATTGTTTTCCCGCTCACGGAGCGCACTTTTTTTTGTGTGATTTTGGTGTGTGAAATTATCTTCTCACCGGAGCGCAAAAGAAAATTGTACTGCTGTGGGTGATTTCCCTTCTCTTTCTCTTGGTGCTCGCTAGCTCGCTCGCTTGTTTCTCCTGCTGTCCGCTCGCCAACGTTGAAAAACTCGAACTGAGACCCAGCCAGAGCTCTTGTGAGAAAATCGCTTCGATCGAATTACGCTGCTGCCTCTGCTTCTGCCAGCGCGGCGGGTTTTCGATTCGGTCTCTATACGGGGGAGAAAATATTTCTGGTCATGCGCTCAGCTCAACACATGCACGCGTGGTGGTGTGTTGACGTGTTGGTGTGGTGGTTGGTTTGCTGGCCAGCCGTATTTGTGTATCTGTGAGAGAAGTGGGCTGGCAACGCTCTTTAAAGTACAGTTGTCAAAAGGCATTGCCAGATGGAGCGGATTTAAGTGAGACGTTGTTCGTGGAAGAAGAGTATTTTCGGGCAGGGAGAGGGAGAGGAGAGAAAGACAAGCAAGACGACGGTAGATAGTAAACAAAACTATAAAAGGTGGTAAATATTGAATAATGGAAATATTCTGGTCCGAAAACACAAGCCCAAAACACATGTGGCCATCGCAGCAGAGCGCATGGTACACCGTGCTTATGGTTGAATGTGGCGATAAGAAAGGTCCATGGGGTCCGGGTCCAGGTTCCAAAACTATTCGCATTCGGGTGCAAAATACACGAAACTACTGAAATTTGTAAAAATACAATTTTGTAAGAATTTTCAGGACCAAAATAAGGGGTCTACACGTCGACTGGGCACTGCCACTTAGGGAACCATTATTTTCAAAGGGGAAAATCAAAAGAATCAATAAGATTTAATTATACAATTGAAGTATACAATAAACGGAACTACTTAAATTCTGTCAAAAACTCGAATAATTTGATTTCTGATTTATTATAAAGATAGGATCCATGGTTTCCATAAATAATATACAATGCAAAAAGTAGTGTCACAGACAAAAGGCAGGAAGAATTTGTCTTTCTGCTGGAAAATAATGAAGAGATCCAACCCAACTCAAAAACTATAGAGTGATTGGAAATTAAATACTTTATTTCAAATGACAAAACTTTTAGTATGAATCTGTTCAGATACATACATATGTTGTTTTAGGACTCTTTAACACACTATTTTGTTAATATTCACAATTCATTAGGAATCATTTAACAAAATTAAGCTCAGGGAACAATGTACAACATTTTAAAGTAATAATGTCAACTTTTCTATATACTTTAGGAACAATTTTCAGTCAATTTAGAGAAGTTTTAATTTATTTCACAAAATTCGATGAAGGAGAAAAACCGGTTGAATTCATAAACCCAGTCGAGAATCCGCCGAGTATCAATAAATGTGCAAATTGTATTTACTATCGAGTCATTATAAAATAGGTAGAGCTAACCCGCCACGAAGGGTTCTGAAAACACAAATAAAATAGATAAATTTATCCAAACATGCGAATTGGAACTGCTCTTCCTCCGCTCTTCATTTTTGATATCAACAGATCCTGTAAACAATAACAACAACTGGGAGAAAAGCCGGCTCGCTCTTGGACCCAATACTCCCGCTCTACATGCTCTTTTCTCCGCTACTCTCTCCTCGCCAATCCATCCAATCACCTGTTACTTTTGACACATCTCAGAAACAAGAGACTCTGACCCTATTCTCGCATTCTCATACGGCGTATGCAGATCAAGTCCCGCTTAAGAGCGGAGACCAGAGACTTCTCCGGAGGCCCGTGATAGGGGAGAGTGTGGATAGGAGTCCAGGAGAGGAGCGGAGAGGAGAGAGTTCTATCCAACACTCAGAGAAGTGGTAAGGTAAAATAAGTGAGCGGCATGCATGCGAGTGGCCGAAAAAAAAAACAACAACGCCAATTCAAGATTACAATTTTCTCTGTTTTGATGCTGGGACCATGAGAAATGCCGTTCGAAAGGCCCCCTTTAAAGTTCCAATCAGCATTAAAGCAGTGAGCGTATTTTGCAGCTGGCAATGCCGGCCAACAGAGCATGGCCGCCACAGACAGGGAGAGGGAGAGCACGAGCATGAGGAGGAGGGTGGTGGAGCATGAGATGGGTGGGAAAGGGAGGTAGGCAGCGAGAGGCAGCGGAATGAGCGCGAACCGAGCACAGTGGGACAAAATCAGTTATAAATGGTAAAAAATGATATATTTAAATGGAAAAATTCTCTTGAAACTAGGTATAAGAAGTATTTAATTGGGTTCCCGATACCGGATTCCTTAATATTGTAGATTTTATTCTTTTTCATTCTATCCCTTAACCTTGCTCTAACATTAATAAAAAGTAATTTAATGATTCCCATCGGAAGAATCCCGTATAACTTATCAAGCAAACGAAACGGATTCGACCCACTGTGCGACCGTCCGTCGGACTGAAATTTGAACGGCATACACGACTTTGCCTGGCCTTCCCCGCCGCGCCTTATCGCTGTTGTTGCTTCTATTTAAAAAAAAAAAAGCAAGAACAACGACAAAAACTGAATATACTTGAAACGAACGCAAAACATGAAGAATTCAGCACAAATTTGTTGAAAACAAATACGCAAATGTGTGCGCCGTTTTGCCTATCTGTTTTGTAGTTTGACCGCTTGTTCTGTGTGCGTGTGTGCGAGCCTTGGTTGCGGTTGCGGTGGGGCCATAAAATTATAACCTCATTTTATATCACTAATTAATTGAACAAAACTCTATTAATACGCCTCGGAACTCAGCAGAATTGGAACTATGAAACCAAACAACTCATGTTGGATGTCGTGGTCGTAATAAACCGACTTTAGCATTTGTACTGGCCACTATTTCCAACTGTGAGTGGGAGAAATTGTTGTTGCTCTGCTCCGGCAGGTCTGCTCTGAGCGAACCAGAGAAACGCGGAGAGAAGAGGTCGTCCAGAGCGGAGAGGAGAGATGTGGATGGGAGGGTGCTAAGTGGCGCTGTGTCTCTGTTATTGTATTCAGTTTCCTAAAAAAAATTAAACCCACTTTAGCGGCAAAAACAAAAGTCATGCTCTCACTCTCTTTTTTCATAATAATGATTTTAAAAAATAAAGTAACCATAGCGTTATATCACTAGCATTAATTATTATTGGGTTTCCTTGGGTTTGAACAGGCGGTTACCCTTGGCTGACTCATAAATGGGGTATTAAATGAGTATTACCTATGGAAATTAAATAAAGCAATCAAAGTGATTAGTCTACCGATATATAAAGTTATGTATATATATCGGTAGACTATCACACTGCTGATATACTCTATGAAGTTAAGGCCCTTGACTTAAGAGCCTTAACACTTAAAATAAAAGTTTGTACAGATATCGTCGATACGGTGCGGTCTGGTTACAGTGAAGAATAAAAACCAAGAGCCTTTATTGTCATAAATATATACTTTTAATTATTAATAGATAGATTACAGATTGCATAACATAAGTGTTAAGTATATATTTTAGCCGAATTTGTTTGGTCAATAACTGCAGTAATTAATAAGTATGTAGTAAGTAATAAGAGACAGATCCTACATTTATGTGCATATTTAGCAGTCCGACATCTATTATTAACTCTAAAACTATAAATAGGAAAACTATTCCAAATTTCATATAATAGCACCAACATATGTATGTATCAGGTATACAATTTTTCAAATATCTTCACTTTGATATTGTAAAAAAAAAATATACTTTTTTCAGAAGCTAAAAAGAATGCAAATAAAATATTTTAAATCCCAAAATTGCGTTATTTAAGTGGGAAGTTATTTACCACTCTTTTAGACACTCTTTCAATTAATAAAAATAGCTTGAATATTTGTAACTTGTATTTACTTACCATTCTGTTATTCCTCACTTGCTGGGATTGCACCAGGACACAGTTTGATAATGGATTTCCTTGCTATCTTCCATTTCATAAGCAAAGACGCAGCTTTTGTTGACAATAACAGACAATCGCACCTTTGCCACCAGTTCCAGGGGCTTAATTACAGGTGTATTCTGCACAATTACAATGTGTGAGGCGTGATAGATAAGGGGATCCCCGGGATACACCAGAAAGTCCGCTCCAAAAGCATCGCCCGAAGTCACAAACTTGCCTCTATTCCAAAGATCTTTGAAAATGCGATATTTAATGGCATTTGTGTCCACAATTGGTACAGAGATCACTTCCCCATCTGTAGTGGGGATTAAAAATGAATTAATTCATAATTAAGGGATTTCGAATGATTAAAATATACAATGTTTTCTTAAATGCTCGCATGGCACCTCCACCAAGGCATTTTGACGATCAAACTTGAAATTATCCGACATTTCTTGCAGTACGTCTTCGGCGGTTAATGAAGCAGCTGAAATTAAACATAAATATATAAGTTAACACATCTAAAATGTATACGGGGATGCCACAGAAATATTATTCTCTTCATCGGCTTTATTATTATATATATTAAGATAATTATCTTACCCTTTTCATTGTTCCCTTGCTTTAACAACTTGTTGCGTTTCCCTGTAAGTATTTTATCCATATATCGCTCTGTTTCCCGCATCTTTTCCCTCTTGAGACTCGTCTCTTGTGCCACCAAACGTGACTCAAAATCTGCCTTATATTCCTGCTGTTCTTCTAGTGTGGGAGGTGCCTTCAGAGCCTGAGATTTATCCACCAATTGGGCTATGTGCTCCTCCAAAACTAATTGTGTTTCGAATTTGGTCAGTTCCACAGGTAGAACTTAACGATATATTGTAAGAAAATCAATAGTTAATTGGCCATTCCTAGGGATCTTCCTTTCCTTCTTGGACAAAGGATTTCTATTGAAAAAAAGCAAAACTCACTCGACTGATTGGGACTCCAGCCCTTGGTGTTCGCTGTGCCCACGGGAGCACCCATTATGCGGTGTTTGCTGCGCAGTTCCATGTAATCTGCAGGGCAACAAGGGCTTTAAGATTATTTTCCTATTATATTTAGTGGAAACAAAGGTCACCCACCATCTATGTTGAAAACGAAACCGGTGCCATTTAGCAGAGTTAAAATCATTTTTTCGCGAAATATCTTTTGTTGTTTTAATGCAGCCGCTAGGGGAGTGGGACCAGAGATTTATACCAAAAAATACCAATATATTAAAGAAAAAATATTAATTCAATCGGCAGATTGTATGTGGGGGACTTATTATAGAAATCTACTGACAGCTTTTATTGTAATTATTTATTTCAAGTGGCTTAAATAGGTTTATACATAAAAACTGAAAAATATATTTGGTGTTTTGATGGTCGACTTTGCTTAGTGATGGGAAATTCAAAAAAATATCGAAATCGTAGTTAACAGTGCTGTTAACTGCCCCGCCCCATCTCTTCATGTAGTTTGCTTAAGTCATGTTAAGAGCTAAGTCTCATAACTTTTCTCATCCAAGTAAACATTGTTTAAAATTATTTGGTAAAATCGAGGCAGGCACATAGACTAGCGCTCTATTTCCTACGTCAAAAGATTACTTTATTGATTACTTCCGTCAAAGGCTTACGTTGTCGATAATTTTACTTTGCTTGATTACGTTTGGCTTAGAGCAAAGTTTCCCTCCTTTTCTCATCAGAGTTAACAACCCTTAAAACCATCGATTGTACCGATTGTTACATCGATGTTTACGGCCAGCCTGTTGTTGTTTTTGCTCGGGGCGTTTAAACTATTTCCCCTCCCATTGTTGTATATAAGAAATTAAACAATCGCGAGTGCTGGCGCAATAATTTACACCGCTTTACATAACGCGCAAAGATGTAATAAGAGAGTGTCTGGGCGAAAAGCGCGTGCGAAACGTATGGCGAAAACCCAAGGCAGCAGCAGCACAAAAACGGGGCGAAAACGGCAAAGAGGCGACCAGCAACAACGGCGTACAAAATCCATAAATGGATAAATAACCGACGACTCTACGTTCAATCTGTGTTCCTATTTAGTGCTTATTAATTTTGCAATTCCGAGCTGCAATTAAGTGTGAGTTATATGCATGCACGGGCTGCGCCTATGTGCGTACTTGCCTGCCCCTTCCCCCTCTTGATTGTGGTGTGCGTCAGTGTGCTGGTGTGCGTGGGTGCGAACTTTTGGGTGTTGTTGTTTATTTACCTATTTAGCTATTGGCTAAATTATTGTTTACTTTCGCCCACCGTTTGCTAAACGGCGTGTCAAGATTGAGATCCTATCCCACCGGCATTGTTAGGGTTCGCACATATTGTAGTGAAATCGATCGCTGATCTCGAATAACAGATACCGCGGATAAGCAAAAGGTGTGCGAAAAGGTCAAGTTTGAAGAGAATAACGGGAAATTCAAAATATTCACTGAGCGCAAAAACTAGACGGTTTGCAGTTATTTTTAACAATTTATATATATATAACAAATTATTCTTATTTTTTTAAATTAAATTCATTTTAATTGGTTTTTTTATTAATAGTTTTTTTAAATAGTAAAGAAACTAAAATACCTTTCTCGAGATTTAATTAATCGCTTATAATTAAAGTTTAGTACAAATTTCTTTTATTTTCGCCTTTATAATTTAATACATTAAAAAAAAAAACAATTCCAGAATAAAGATTTTCATTGATTTATGCATTAAATTAAATACCTAAATAATATTCCTAATTAAATAAGGTTTTCGGCTGTTAGTTATCGAAAGATTTTTGGATTACTTTTTATATTTATTAAGTAATAAAGTAATAAAAGTTAAATCATTTAATCCAGTTAAAATATTTCCTTAATATGTAAATAAACAACTTAGTTTATCGCATTTTTTGTTATTTCTTTAATGACCTGCAATACAAGCATTTTTATAGTTATTTCGGAAGGTTACCAAGTTAAAGGCTGAGAAAGATCAACAGATGGATGCTGATGAACGATATTGGCTATGTTCCAAAAGGGCAGACTTCTAAGATCTTCTTAAAGGACAGCAGTTGCATTTTAGACTTAAATTGCTGAATCAGACTGTCTAGACCCTGAGGAAACAAAAGCTATTTATAAATGAGCCATAAAAACCCTAGTTTTTCCATATCTACCTATTCCATTACTGGCATGAGTACGCGCCACGATCCCTTTGGGATCCCTAATGGTCAGCCCTAATTATAGCTCAGGGAATCAGTCACCAAGCCAAGGCACCATTTGCATAAAACCAGCAGTTAAACAGCGTTTTCTCCTCCATTTTTTGCAGAGTCCCACCGATCGAACGCAGGCGGCGGCGAGGAGGCGGAGGAGGAGGAGAACAAAGGCTTCCTGGGGGCTCTTGGCCATGTAAGTCCCTAAGTCAACCACTGACTGCCTGCCATCATCGCCTTGAGTGCTCAGTATATAACAATTATTATTATTCCATCCCAATCCATGCCCACGGCCAGGTCATGTGGCGAGAACTGCGACAGCTGCTGCCACCGCTACCACCACCGACCACCGACGACGTCGTTGTTAATCCAACTCGGGTAAGGCAAGGCAAGGCGGCCCGTTAAACGGTGCGACCTTCAGGGCGAACCCCTCCCTGCCTGAGGCCGCCACACTTGAAAGAAAAGTACATTCTTAAGAGAAATGTGTGCTTCAAAACCAGAGCTCATTATAGCGTTAATTTCGTAAACATTTGCTTCGGAATTTATGGGCTTCTGTTTGCCGTTTCTTTGGTTAATGTTTATAAGAGTATTTATAAAGAAATGCTGTTCTCTTAGTCATTTTTCCTTGTGTAAAGACTATAAAAATGGTTTGTTTTGTTGTTGCAGCGCCTGCATTAGTCATAGGAGGAATGAGGATGACAGCCGGCCCAAGAGAACAACGGCGCCAGCACAACAACGAACCACCAGCGACCGAACCAGAACGAGAACCAACAGCCAACCTAGAAGCGGAAGCTAAGCAGTTAGCCTAATTAAATATAATAGCCAACAGGGGCGGGAATCCCAGGGACGGCGAGAGAACCATGTTCAAGATTAGGCAACGGAACTGCATGCTAATAGTGACGGCCCTGGTGCTGGCGCCCTGCATAGTAATCCTGATGGTGATGGGACCGGAGCTATCCACCGAACAGTCGCTGACACAGCGCCTGGCCGAATGCCATATGCGGCTGCAGTATCTGGAGTCCATGTACCGTGCCCGGCAGGAGGATGTGGCGCTGCTCTCCCAGTACCTGGGTCAGCTCCAAAGCGTCAATGGAAATGTGACGGGAGCTGGTGCGCCGCCGTCGCCGCCACCGCCGCCGCTGCCTGTGATCAATCTGCTCGACGGCCTGAGTCCCGAGGCGCGGCAACTGCTAAAGAATGCCTCGCACATTAGTAAAGGTGGCGGAGGAGCCAATGGTTCGATGATCCGTGGCCAGAATATACGTCTGCCCAATGCCTATCACTTTCTGCCGCATCTGCTGGACGATGCCGGATCTCTACGACCGGCCTACTTGCAAAGTAAAGGCCGTTCGGATGTCAGCATTGTACTCGGAGTGCCCACGGTGCGAAGGGAGAAGCAATCGTATCTCCTCGGAACGCTGAACAATCTAATTGAGAACATGAACGACGAGGAGCAGAACGAGACGCTGATCATTGTTTACATAGGGGAAACGGATCTGGAGGCAGTGCAGCTGATTGCGCGGCAAATCGAGTCTAGCTTCGAGCAGTATTTGGACAGCGGACTGATTGATATCATTGCGCCGGCACCCAGTTACTACCCGAACTTTGAGCGCCTTCGCATCACCTTGAACGACCCGTTGGAGCGCGTCAAGTGGCGTAGCAAACAGAACCTGGACTTTGCCTACCTGATGGCCTATGCCCACTCAAAGGGCACCTTCTACGTCCAGCTGGAGGACGACATACTGACCAAGCGGCAGTTTATCACAACAATGAAGAAATTCGCATTGATCAAGAGCGCTCTCACGAAGCCCGACCAGCCGGCTTGGTTCGTCCTGGACTTTTGTCAGCTGGGATTCATCGGGAAGATGTTCAAGAGTGCGGAGCTGCCCTACCTGATCACCTACTTCCAGATGTTCTACAACGACAAGCCCGTTGACTGGCTGCTTACCTACTTCATCGAGTCGAAGGTGTGTCGCACGGACAAGGATCAGAAGCATTGCAATCAGGAGAAGGCCAAATACTGGCAGCACTTCCGCAAGTCCCTGTTCCAGCATATTGGCACCAGCTCCTCGCTGAAGGGCAAGGTGCAGAAGTTAAAGGACAAACAATTTGGCAGCAAGGTCCCGCAATATTATGCCCACACCCATAATCCCCCGGCGCTGGTCAAGTCCAACATTGCCCCGTACAAGAACTACATTCTGAAGCGTGCCTACCGGGGTGAATCCTACTTCTGGGGCCTGCTCCCGCAGCCCGGTGACCTGGTCCAGATCATATTCGAACGGCCGACGCAGTTGCGGCGCTATCTCTTCCGCAGTGGCAACTCGGAGCATCCGTCCGATAGATTCTACAACACCACCGTGGAGCTTCTGCCGGCAGACACGCTCAGCGAGAACTCTTCCGTCTGGAGCAACTTCAACACCACCACGGATGGGTATCTGGTGGTCGGATCATTCGATAGCCTAGGCGTCGCCGAAGGCCAGTTGGATGCCAAGATTGGTGCCATCAAGGAGCTGCGCTTGCACGTGCACAGCGACAGCGAGAACTGGGCCCTGCTCAGCGAGATCGAACTGCAGGAATGGGGCAGCGATCCCAAGTCGGAGGTAAATGCGGCGAGGCCCAGGTTTGTTGCGGGTAGCTGATTGCTACACCGCCACCGGCAACGGCAGGAGGGCAACTGGGAGGACTAGAAATCGCGATAAACTACTCCCTTCCAGCTGATGTCTAAATCGAAATCGAATCATCCACAATTTGTCTATATATCTGTCTAGGAATAAGGTCGATTTCGTTGACCGAGAATCGATTTGGGAGCAGGAAGTATTCATGAAGCGATTGCAAGAAGTTCTCAATGTTTTTAAATTTTAAAAAATCCTAAAGAATCTTGCTATGGACAAGCAATAAGCTTGGATAATCAGCACTTTCAAAACAAACCAATGCCTGTCATCAGTATCCGTTTGTGATCAACCTTCCACTTGGGATTTCTAATGCAGTGCAGTCTCCCTTTGCTGAAGAATCTCTCACTTGGGAATTCTAATTTAAAGTTCTTATTTAGAAATCTCAAAAGTTTTAGAATACTTTCCGCTCTCGATAGATTCCTCGATGTTTTTTGCAGTCATCCCAAA
This sequence comes from Drosophila pectinifera, assembly GCA_008042775.1. Taxonomy (NCBI): domain Eukaryota; kingdom Metazoa; phylum Arthropoda; class Insecta; order Diptera; family Drosophilidae; genus Drosophila; species Drosophila pectinifera. Next base: position 116,167 of record VNKC01005207.1, read on the forward strand.
ATCGATCTATATAACCTAATGTACTGTACACATCTGTATGTATATTTTTTGAACGATGCTTTTTACAGAACCTCGATTATATATCTAAATGTGTAAATAATCCCCAAGAAACTATATATCTCTCTCTCCTAAACTGTAAGTGATCCTAGGACTCTGTGTTTGGCTGCAGACTAAAAATAAGATTGGCCCAGAATAATTCCCAGAACCAATTTGTTAAGGTTTCTTTAACCTGAGCGTTACAGAACAAAGATATTTGTTAGTCAGCAGCCAAGCGAAGCTCTCATATCCTTGCGTTTCCTTCACTGATATTGTTTGGTTGAAGTTATAGGCTATTCTTCCCTTTATTCCTATGTTATTCGAATATTATGCCTTCTGCTTTAGTTTTTTAAGTGTTAACCTCTTTTTATATTGGCAGCCGGAGGAAAAGCGCACATTCCAATGATTATTTTGTTTTCATTTTGCTGAATTTTCACAAAGAATCTCGATCTACATAGCTGAAATCGATATACCGAATAATGACATTATTTAAGTTTTGTCTATGTATTAATTGGTTCAAGAATTCCTCTCTACTATCTAATAATTTATATCTTATCTCAAATCAGTTCATCCAGTTATCACCACCTCCTCGAACATGAAGCCATAACCTACATAAAATACGATAAAAACATAAATATGCAAATGAATTTTTAGCATTGTTGCTTTTTTACTGTGATTTGTTGTTAATAGATTTTTGCATAAAGAACAATGAATGAGCCTAAATTAATTATAGTATTGTCAAACGAAATTCCAAAAAGAACACTTTTTATATACGAAACTCACATAAGAGAAACTTAACAATGATTGGTTGAACTAATTGGAAATGCCAAATTTTTTTATATAGACTATAAAAAAAAAGAAACTGAAGAACGAACAATGATAAATGTTTAAAAACTTGGTTCCTGTTGAGTAACGAGAATTGTAATATGTATAGTGGCATAGCTTTGGTTTGTTCGGTGCGTCACGGTGCCTCTTAAGTAGCTATCGAAATAAATATATCTTATACCCCTTTAAGTTATCATGCCGCTATATATATATATAAAGGTAGACTGCTTTCAATAACCTAAACATTAATTAAACAAATGTTTTGCATATTCATATATACTATATATATATTTTTATATGTGTACCCCTGTGTTACGTGTGCAACAATAATTTATACAACACTCGCTCTCTCCAAACTCACTCATTTTATGGCCAAAATTACGAACAATTATTAGCAAGCAACAATAATAGTTGATAGTTAATCGAAAACTGAATTATACATTATACATTATAGCTGGCAATATGATATAGGCTTCCCTTACCACCACAAACCAATCCAATCCAAATCGTAGTCGAAAGTTATTGCAAATTATTTTTACAATATTCATAAGGAGAAAACTCAAAACTTAATCGAAATCAAACCAGAACAAACTACAAATATATGCGTGTAATGTGTGTGTGTATAAGCTTAATAAATAATTCAAAAAATTGAAATGCAAAGTGATTTTATTATCCAGACTAAACCCAATAAAATGCCCAGAGAGAAACTAAAACCCAATTTGAAAAGGAAATACGTGGAGCTCCACTGGGGTGGATCCAAAAGAAGCGACGGAACCAGGCTAGGGTATCATCCGAGTGCTCCTGTATATAGTAAAACATATAGTTATAGCGCAAGGAATCCCCGACTTCCTGTTCCTTATCCTTCGAAACGACGGTGTGACTCATCACGAAGCCACAGAGCTCGTTCGATGTGGCGTTTCTATCCAATCTGGGCAGCTTCCTCACCAGTTCCACGTTGAACTCGGGCAGGTTCTTGGCCGTTTTCCTGTTGTTTCGAATGCGAATCTGCGTCCTTTTGTACTGATCGGCCATCAGATGCTTTATCATCTTGGGCATCTGCGGCATATAGATCCAGATAAAGGTTTCGCCCGGCTGCAGGTTAAGATTTTGGCGCAGGAGCGAGTTCCGATGGGAGGCGACCAGGTTGAGGGGCTGCCGGAGATGTGGCATTCGCTGCCTTCCGATATTCTTATTGAACAAGGCATCCTTTTGCCTTTGGGTTTTCTGTGCCAGCGAGGATATCTGGCCCATGTGCTGGAACTGGGACTGTCCCACGCGTATTATCCGGGACTCGAACTCCTTTTGGCAGTCCGGATGAGATATGCTGTCCCAGCGGCAGCTCTGGAGGGTCACAAAGCTCTGGAGCAGCCAATCGATGGGTTGGTCGTTGCAGAACAGCTGCAGGTAGGTCACAAACGACTGGAGCACTGAGCTGGGGAAGAGTTTCCCGATGAAGCCCAGGTCACTGAAGCTCATGACGATCCAATCCAGCTGGTGGTCAAAGCGGAAGATGCCATGCATGAGTGCCGTCTTCTGAATGTAGTCCAGGAAACCCTCATTTGCCATCACATCATCCTCGAGCTGGAGGTAGAAGCTACCCTTCGGTCGGGCATAGGACATCAGATATATGTAGTCCAGGTTCTGCTTCGTCCGCCAGCGAACTCTTTGCGGCTCGTCCTGCAGCGTGATGTGGAGTTGCGAGAAGTTGGGATAGTAGTGCAGATCGGGAGCAATCACATCGATGAGGCCAGACTCCAAGTGCTCCTTGTGCTTCACTTTTAGTTCCTTTACTATAAACTTGCCGAACTGCAGGTTCGTCTCGCCCACGTAGAGCACAATTAGGCAGAGGTCACGCTCTTCCGGTGTCATTCTTCGGATCAAAAATTCAATGGTCTTCAGCACATAATTCCTTTTTGGCCGCAGCACAGTGGGCACTCCAATCACGAACATTACGTCCGTACGACCGCCTCTATACAGAAATCGTGGCTGCATATTCGGATTAATCAAGGACTGCTTCCAGGAGGTACTTGACAGATGAGCACGGATCTCCGGCTTGAAAGTTTTAATCTTCGGACGGGACAAGGTTTTTCGGTTGACTTTGGGATTGGGCTGATTTTTTATTCGACGTGGCGGTACTGATTCAATATTGGATATATCCATGCCAAAGAATATCAATGACGCCAGCAAGTAAATAAGCACAGTGCCGACAGCCAGGCAGGCTTTCCAATGAATGTTGATCACCTTCATCGTAGATACTATCAGATTGTTACGAAGATATGTTTCTAAATATTGCCAAATATCACCAGGATTGCTTGGAAGTAGAAAAGCTCGGAAATAAATTCATTTCTCTACGTTTTGAGCTTCGGTAGAGTGTTGAATCTCAATTGAATATTTTGCTTTTTTGGACAGCATTTTAAGAGATTTCAAACTGACAACTATGGAACAATTTCTATGGAATTTCTAACCGAACTTAAACCAACATTATATTTTATGCATTTTATTAAGTGTTACAAATGTTTGACAATAATATCCAGTAGTGTTCATTGATAAATATAATATACTCGTATAGAGTGGTTTGAAACGCTCAACATCACGATTCGTTTATCTTCGAAATACATTTCATATAACAGTTGATAGAGACAATATTACAGTTACGATACATATGTATAGATTACAAAATGATTTCGATATACTTTTCACTTGTTTTTTGCTTTAAATTGTTTGCAACAATGTCAGATCTTTAGAAATAGGTCTTGCACTGAGAGTTAAATATATGTATAAATACTCGTTTTGATTACACGTATAAATATTTAGTTATCTGTCACAAAATTGGTTGTTTCAGTCAGTTTATTTAAGCTTCCAAAGTGCATCCAATTCGTTGAGCGGATCCTTGGACTCCTGCTGCTCCTTGGCATTCACCTGCGGGGCCATTTTCATTTGATACGACGTCATAATGCCACCTTTAACATAATAATTGATATCAATATTTGAATTATTTGTTAGTTGCTTGGTTCTTACGCTTGTTGAGCACATTGTGGGCATTGCAGAGCACAATCTGCATGGACTGCTCCAGGATAGCCGAGTCCCTTAGCGAGTTCTGACGCTGCGCACAAATGCGGGACCAAACATCCACCAAATCTGGTAAGAAGCAAGGTAAGCTCATTAATATATATAATTCTTTGATAATAATACACAAACCACTTACTTATCAGTATGGGCTGCTTGGATTGAGTGGCTATTTCGGCACACACTGCAATGGCCACCAGTTCGGAGCGCTCCGAGCCCGTTAGGCAGTTCATGATGAGCGGCGAATGGGGAGTATTAGCTGCCTGACAACGGTGCCGATGGGTCTCCAGTGCATTCTGAGCCACACCCAAAAGTTGAGCAGTCGATCTAAGTAGAAGATAATTAGATATTGATCCTTATATGATTAAATTCCACATCATTACCCCTTGGTCCATTGCTTGAGCTGCATCAGGGATAAATCCAAAACCGCATCTGCTCCGTGCATTGACAGCTTTAGCTGATACTCGGTACAGTGGCTAAGTTGCTGTATTTTCACACAGGTCACGCTGTAGTCATCGTAGTGCGAGGTCTGATCTAATATTTGAGGCCAGAATGGATCAAAAAGCTAAGGAGGTACATCGAGATTATTATAGGCTTCAGTTTCAGACCCTAATTATAAAATAAGGCTTGCCTCATTGGTGGTATGCAGACAGACGACTGTGCGTGACTTCTCCGACCAGATCATAGACCAGAAATCGTTGATGGTATTCGCCTGCGGAGTCTGAGCAATAATGAAGTTCGGGCAGCCGGCACTCAAGTTCTGGTTTGGATTAAAAAGGGATTAAATTAAGTAATTAAAGGGCAGCAGTCTCTTAAAACCAAAACATACCTTCATGTAAGCTGCATTGATATAGTCATCTGTCTGCTTGTCCAGCTTAACTCGGGCATGATCGTAGGGCAGACAATCGAGGGATCGATTTTTCTCGGGGAACAATTTCGCAATGGTGGTGGATCGCTTGTTGGCACTCGCTTCCTTGTTGAGCTTCTGCTGTAACTCGTGCCACTTGGCCCCCAGTTGGGTCTTTCCATTCAGCATCTTGACGTGGAGATTCTCGAGCAGCTTCTCGTAGCTTTCCACCTCTTTTTGGAAATATTTGGTCGTCTTCTCATCGGTGAATGTTTCGGCTTGGAATGCAAAATTGTTCAGATGGCCGCCATTGCCTGCAGATGCCTTGGGTTGCTTCTCGCTGGCGGAATGTGTGAGGGAAACCGAATCCCAATCGAAGTTCTCCAGCGAACTCAAATCGGAGCAGTTGGATAGATTGTCCAGGCTGCCGGACCTAGGAGGAGCGACTGCCCCGGAATCTGCGGTTGGAGTGATCTCCTCTGCGACTGCAGCTGGGGGAACCTCAGGCGTTGTGGAAGCCATGGGCTGCACAACGCTCTCGGCGTTAACGGGTGCCGCCGAGACGTGACTGCCTGGCGGGGTGGGCGTTGCCATCACCTGGGGCTGCAACACGGGCTGTGGCAGCATGGGCGGCGGCACAACTACGGAGCAATCAATGTCCAGATCGCTTAGCAGGTCCACATTGCTGCTGGACACCTTGGGGGCGATGGCCTCCGCCTGAGGCTTAGCCGCGGCAGTGGAGGAGGCATAGGGTGGTCCACTGGTGGTCGTCTGGGTGTTGGCAATGCTACTCGCACCGCTCTGCATGTAAATGGATGCCGTTGGAGGCGTAGGAGCGGGCTGCAGCTGTGGTTGCTGCTGCTGCTGCTGCTGCTGTTGCTGCGTCTGCTGCGTCGGCTGCTGGTAGCCATAAGGAGTTGTGTAATAGTTAGACGACTCTATTGGCTTTCCCTCGGCCGAAGTGGAGTCCTGGGCTGGTAGGTTCGCCTTGGTGTGAGACACAATGGGCGACTGTAAGAGTAGATTAATTAGCATTAAGTTCAAAGAAATTAGTATAAGATCCTTTGAACTCACATCGAATCCCGTTGCCGGATTACTGCGGTTGGCATTCTCCGAGTCCGTAGTTCCGACAGACTGCTGCTTGCCACTTTGGCTGAACTGGTAGCCTTGGGATCCCTGGGATGCCTTCACCGAGCTGCTATCCTGCTGATAGCCACTGCTGTAATCGTAGTTACCCGTCTGGGGATTGAAGCTGTAGCCGGGATGATTGGAGTAGCTGCTGTACGTGGCGGAAGGCTGAGGGGGTTGTAATGGAACGGGAGCAGGAGTGGGAGATGACTCTGGGGGCGGTACAGGAGATGAACCAGCTTTGGGATCACTGTACTGTTGTGGATACTGCAGAGATTGACCAGGGTTCTGTGGCATCGCAGGAGTCGGCGTGGGTTGCTGCGATGCTTGGACAGCCTGCGAGGGATATAGCGATGGTTGTGTTGGATAACCGCCCGTTGGTGGCTGCGGATAACCCTGGTGTTGTTGCTGAAGTTGAGGTGTCTGAGATTGGGGATATCCTGTTGGCTGTGGCTGCTGCGGGGCCTGTGGATATCCTGTCGGTTGCTGCTGCGGTGTCTGAGATTGGGAATAGGCCGTAGGCTGCTGCTGAGGTGTCAAAGCCTGCGGGTATCCGGAGACCTGTTGCTGCGGCGTCTGTGCCTGTGGATAACCCGAAGGCTGCTGCTGTTGTTGCTGCGACTGGGACTGTGAATATCCCGCTCCCCCAGATTGATGCTGCGGCGTCAGAGATTGGGGATAACCCGTTGATACCTGCTGTGAGCTTTGCGGCGGAGGATATCCCGCCACCTGTGGCTGCTGCTGATTCGCAGATTGGCCATATCCACCAGGTTGCTGCTGACTCGGAGCAAATCCCATGGACGGTTGAGCGGTCTGTCCCGCTGGATAACCCGTTGATGCCGGCGGATAAGCCACTTGCTGTTGATTCTGACCAGCAACTTGGGGGTAGGCCTGTCCAGGATAGCCTGGTCCCGCCGTTCCCTGATACGCGTTGACCACATACGGAGCCTGAAGGGATGAGGGCAACTCGCTGGGATTGGAACCGGGATTGGGATTCGCCGAGGTGGCCACGTACAAGGGCTGCTGGTAGCTAAATCCCTGGGGAGCAGAGCTGGCAGGCACTGCTCCTGGAGCAGCTCCAGGAGCCGCATAGGCCAACGGAGGCACCGCTCCACTCGGGTAACCGTAGCTGTATCCCAAGCCCGCCTGGTTGTGGTCCAGTCCAGCCTGTCCCTGCGCCTGCAAACTCATCTGCGCCATGGCTCCGTGTAGCGTCTGGGAATTGGGTGATGCTTGCGCCTTGTAAGCCGGCGGAGCGATGTGCTGCTGCTGTTGATACATGGGGTTCGTGTAGCCTGCGGCATTGGGATCGAAGTACTGCTGCTGTGTCAGGCTATACGGCGGCGGTGGCTCATTTGGCGGTGCGGTGGCATAGGAACAAGCGGCCTGCGTGGGATTCTCAGAGCCCACCGGCACCGGACGCACTGTGGGCACGTATACGGGATTTGCGGCATCTGCCATGGCTGCCTTGGCCTTTAGGTAATCCCTCAGCTTGGGCGTACTACTGCTGCTTACCGCAGCGGCAGGAGCTACCTCTGGAATGGGTTTAGTCACCGCCGTAGGGGTGACTGCCGCCGCCGCCTTGACACTCTGCATTCGCTGCTGGCGCTCCTCGGACTGCACATCCCTGGCGGACCGGAATCTGGTGAGTAGCTTCTGAACATTTCCAGCCAGCTTCTTGTAGAACTCCAAGCCCTTGGCTGACTTGGCCAGCAGATCCTCGTACACGTCATAGGAGGCAGCCAGAGAGCTGTAAAAGTGCTCCCGCTTCTGCCTCACATCTTGAAGGGTCTTCAGCACCGGCGCAGCCTTGGCATAGTTCTCGGTTAGAGCTTGCAGAATGTTGGCCTGGGCCACCATATTCTGATCCAGCAGCTGCGTCAGCTTGTCGTGCTTGCCCAGTTCGGTGGCGAAGAGAGCTTGGAGCCCCTCCTGGCCGCCATGGGCTATTACCTTGGCCGTAATGTCATCCTCGTTGATGGCAATCCTTAGATCTGCGTGGAATTGAGCCCGCTGCGCCTTCATTTCGTTCACTTTGTTGACAATCAGCTTGACATCCCTGAAGATTTCCGTGGTGTTCAGCTCCGAGCTTAGCTTGGGCATCAGCTGTTGGATCTCGGGCAACGGCCTGGCCAGAATCTTAAGGTTATTCACATGCAGGCTCATGGCTTTTCGCAGCGTGTTATTGGATTCACCTGCCCGGGCGTGCGCTTCACTGTACTTTTGGAATTCCCTTGTTAACTCAGTTATGTGGGCATTGGGAGTTCGCTGAACACCGCTGGCCGATTGGAATTCGCGCTCAGCCTTGGCCTCCGCTTCCAGCATATGGGAAATCTCCGCTAAATTGGTCTCAACATCGGCTGTAATCTCAGCCAGCTGCGACATCGCCTCCACAAGATCACTGATAGCCGTCTTGTTCGCATTCAGTGAAGCACATCGATCCACAATGCCCTGGGGTAGCTTGTTGGCCTGCTCCTCGTTGATGTTGAGATTATCCAGGGTAAGGGAGCTCATGAAGGCCTCCAGTTGGGTGTCCTTCTCCTCCAGCAGAGCTCCATACTTCCGCAAGATCTTGGCCTTTTCCTCGCTGTACAACGAGCTGGCTTCGTGCGCCTTCATGGGCACCAATCTAGCAAAGATATCCGGGCCGGAGTGCTCCTCGTCCGTCACTTGAAAGCCAATGCCATTGACCAGATTGGCTCCTTGGACCGCGGCAATGGTGGACAATTCCGGCACTGCCTCGTGGTAGATGAACTCATTCTCGTTCTTGGCATTCTTGCGCTTCGCCTCCACGACATCGGCGGTGAAGCTGAGGGATTCATTGATTTCCCGCTGGTCGGGCAGGCCCTTGGACTCCTTACGCGCCTCCTCCAACTTGTCCCAGGATGCCTAAAAATAAATAAGGATAATATTTATTCATTTTTCTGAATTGAAAGCCAATGAACAAAAGAATAAGACAGCTGGTGAACATTTGAGCTAGTGAACAAATGAACCAAAGAACAAATGAACACATGAACAAATATGAAAATGAACAAGAAAAAAAAGTGATTGAATGAACCCTTAAGTAGCAGTTGAAACGTGAATAGATATCCTATATAAAACACTGCTTCCTCATTTTTAATGGTACACCCACCTGATAGAGCGTCACACGCTCGCCCATCTGGCGCTTCTCCTCGGAATGCTGTCCCTGGTACAAGTAGAGGATGCAGTTCAGGTAGTTGATCTTGAAGCGCACGTACTTCTTCCACAGCTTGTAGACAGAGCTATCGATGACCTGGGCCACTGGACCCTCATCTCCTCCGGTAAGCAGAGCTGCCAGAGCAGCGCCGTAGTAAACCACAATCTGAGCTGTCACCTTGGCCACTATATGCGGCTTTCGGTTGTCTATTAGTGATTTCTCCAGTATGCATTCCTGGGCCTGAGCGAAGCACACCTGTTGCTGAAACATCAGCAGCTCCTGGGTCATGAAGTCGCCGCCACTGTTGACGTTAGCATAGCGCTCTCTCAACTCTCCATAGGCCCAAGCAGCGGCCTGGAAGTGGGTGCAGGCCATCTTCATGCCATCCACATCGCCACGGGTCACCGATGCACCGGATTGTGTGTGGGATGCGGCGATGTTAAAGAGCACGGCTGCACGCTCGAAGCGCAGATCGCTCACCTCGTGCACGGCACTGTGGTACAGATCTTTCCACGTAAAGGTAAAGATGCCGCGATCCACCAGCTGGGGGAAACGATTCTGAAGGGCGTGCAGCTGGCAATAGTAGCGCTTCATCACCGGTGCTCCATCCTTGGTGGTGCGCATCGCCTGGTTACGCAGTGTCTCCAAGGCGTGGACTTCCTTGGAAAAAGCCTCTGGATCCTCATGGTAGAACTCGGCGATGTACTGATGATTATAAAATGTAATAATAATATTAATAAGAAATAAGTAAAAAATTAATATTAATAAAATATGTTATTTGATGACGTGGCTTTGGAGATTCTAATCAAAAGAAACTAAAAGGAATTAGGTATCATGTGTAAAATATTTATATTCAACAATAAATAAATAATAAAATATTCTAAACAAAAACAGTTTGAATTTATTGAATATATTTTAAAATCACATAAAAGCGTAAAAGTATGCTACACTTATTACACTTTTGAGCTAATTTTAATTTCTTTTGAAAACGTTAGCGATTTCTGTGGCACCCCTGATGGTGATTGTATAGACAAAACTCTCTTGCAAAGTAATATACTTAATTAAGAGACCATTTAAATATTTTTAAGGTTGATAAAGCTAAATAGGTAAATTAAAATCGGAAAAATTCCACAAATTCGTGGATCCTAATAAGTACAAAATATTTAGATAAAAGGCTGTTACTCTCCCAACATTGTTTATTTATAACTTTTTGTTTAACAGCTGTCTGAGGGGGTCGCCAGTTAATCAGATGACAGCGGTGACTCAGCGCTACAATGGCAGCTTAAAGACCGTAAAAAAGGGAAAATAGGAGGAGCCCCAAAGAATGCAATTGCAGACAAAGGTCAATGGTGCCCAAAAAACAACGCAATTTACTCTGTTTTGACTCATATTACGATTATATTATACATCTATGAGGCCACCTCTTTGTTTTGCTAACACTCTCTTCATTTTCATCCACTCCCCTTTACTGTCTCGTTTCTCCACACTTTTTACCTTTTTCAGAGCCGCAAAGGAAGTGCCTTCGGGACTCGATTTTAGGGCGAACCACAACATATGCAAACGCGGCACCGCCTCCATTGTGTGTCTGCCCAGCTGCCGCCTCTCTTAACGCACAATTTAAGCAATTTTCTTGCAATTAAATTAGTGGAAACAAAAAACAATTGTTCGGCTACAAGTTAGAGATGTCAAAACTTCGATTACGATTCATCGATAACTGAGGTTTTGGGTCTGACCGGCACCTTCGATTGGTGGTGACCGATTGTTTGCTGATTTAAGCAATTTTGCGGGTCATCGATACATTCATCGATTAAGTATAACAATTTTTTAAGATTTTCGAACTTTAATATTTATATATATATTGATTTCTAGATCTTTCCAGCTATAATAATTCGTTATATAATTACTACTCCTTTGAATTAAACATAATAAATAATAACAACTCTACGTTATTTTTTGCAATGAAAATATATAATTAATTTGAATACATTTTATTAATTCTAAGTTCTGCATCTGCCTCTCAACTTGCTTAGGCAAAGGATTACCACTTCCACCAACAAAAACCCAGTTTTCCACTTCTGTTTTAAACTCCACACTTTTTAAAATAGTTTGTTTATTATTTTTTATTTATTTTTTATACATTATCAACTTAAGCCTAAGCACAGATGGGATATACAGATGTATTACATGTCATGTGAGAGGTGAATATAATAACAAGAATGCAATTATTTGCTAATTGCCGCTTACAAAACTGACTGATGTTACAATGGCAGCATTACAACTAATTTAAGTTAAGGTACATACGTTGATTGTACTTAAAATTAGTTATAAACTAATGGAAACGCTACTAGGCTTTGCCGCTTTGGAGATGTTTCGTTACAGTTCCTAAGATGAGACGGGATGGGTCTCCTTTCCTTCGTTCTCAATCAATTTCTATATACATATCGGTACCGGGTGTGCTGCTGCTGCTAAAACTCTGATCAACCTCAGGATCACTGAGGACACTAGCATCTGACTCGGTCTCCAAATCGAGGCGGGCAACGAACTGCGGCGCTATTGATTTACTGTCTTCCTCCACATTCGGTGTCTGGGCATCGATGAAGAAGTCTGTTGAGGATAAGAGAGTAATTAGCCATTTAGTTCAATGATTCTTAATTTCGGGTGAAATGAAAGGACTTTGTGGTTTTTGTGATTTACAAATTTACCTGCCAATGATTTTTAAAATTTGAAGGCTAAAGTAGGTTATGAATTGCGTGCTTTTTTAGACTTTTTTTTGTGCTTTGATAATGCTTTAAAAGGCTACATCGTGAAGTTCAGGTGTCGTGGGCATAATTTGTACTGTAAAAAATTTTTCGGTGTTTGTGATTCAATTTTTTGCAAAATGATAGATAATGATTTGTGATTTTCGGATAGAAAAACTTGGTACTTTGTCAAGAACTACTAACCTGATTCGACGCCATTCCATTCACTGACCACGGTATTGTGGCTGTGCTGATGTGGATTGGGATGATCCTCGACGGAACCTTCGTATATTTGCAGATCTGTGGCCAGTTCATCGTGCTCCGTCATATCAAAGATTTCAGTTACTTTAACCTTGTTCGTATTATTATCGGTGTAATAATAGGCATAGAGAGCATCGTTATGCGTTGTCATCTTGAGAACATGCTCAAAATTATCGACATCGTCCTCCAATGGCGTGGCTCCACTAAAAATAATATGGAATAATTCATTAGCAACTTGATACCGAGTATTTTTCCATTTTCAACTTACCACTCATCAACAAGAATGGATACACGGGGTCCATATAGGCGGCTAGAGTGCAGGAGTCCAGTGGCATCAAAGTGAGGCTGGTCATAAAGCTGCAAGAAAGAGAATTCATTAGAATTTTTAATTAATTGAATTCTTTGAAGGAAATACAGGAGTTTTGACCAGAAAGTTTACATAACTCCGGGTTAAGTTAAAACTAGGTCACTGATTTAACTTTACATGACATTTAATTGCAGTTTTAATAGGATTCTTTAGCATTTAATTCACTTACCGTAAACTTATTGAGCAGCCGTATTTGCATGGCATTATTCAACTGAAGAATAAAGTCCTCCACCATTATTCTAGCTTGTTTCGTCAGCTTTGGCGTTAGTGCGGTAATTCTACAAGGAATAAACATATATTTAATAATTTTAAAGGACTTTTATAAGCAATATAAAAACCTACTTGGTAATGGTGGCCAGTAGGAAGTCCATTGGCACTGTTGCGGGCAGGGAAAGCAGCTTGATGCCGCGGTGTTTGAATATCCAGTTGGCCAAACCCTTATTTGCCTGTTCAATACAATCCTTAATCACATCCAGGACAGTTTGTGGCATATTTGAGCTTAAAGCGTCCTGAAAATAAAATTATTTATAAATATAAGGACTTCAGTGGGTTTTTCTTAAATTATGTAGAAATATCTCTCACCTTTCTATGCTTCTTGCACTCCCGGCACTCTGGATCAAACTCCTGGGGCTGGGCCACCGTTTCCGAGACCACGAACGTGGACTGAACCGCCACACAGCGACGGCAATTGATGAGATTGTTGCGATGCAGAAATTGCAGGGCATCGTCAAATCCCTGCTGGCAGAACTTGGACAGAAACTCCGGACGTGGAGGGAACAGGATGCGTACAAATCGATTAATGTTCTGCCTCGAGATCTCGATACTGGTGTTGGCCCAATTCAAGTGGAAGAGCTGCGAGCTCTGGTCTCGCGGGCAAATATCACTTTCGCCACAGAACGGGCTCACCGTGATGGTGTTCTCATCCAGGATGGGCAGGTTGTCCGAAAAGGCGCCGTCCATGTAGCGAACACCACGGAATCGGGGTGGCAGAATCCCCGAAAAGCCCGGAATGAAGCAGGCACACAGCAAGGCTTGAAGCACCTCCTCCCGGGAATCGAACTCCGAGATGATCACATTCTTGCCGTCATAGACACGAGTCAGTGAGATGTGCAGGCGGCCATTCACCCGCTTGTGGGCATCGTCCGGTAGATGCTTCTGTAGGCCCTCCAGCAGGCAGGTCTGGATATTAAAGGAGGGACTGAAGGGGCCCAGGGAATAGCGACGGGCCTCGTTCACCACCCGAAAGAAGTCGGAGGTCATGCTGCCTGTAAAACACACACAAAAGAGTGATGGAAGAGTAGCAATTAGTAAAGATTAACTTTGTAACGATTTCTGGAACCTGAAATTCCAGCTAAAAGGGCCACGCCCCTTATATCGTAGATAAGTCATTTTGTATAGAATACTAATGTATCTAAGGTTTTTAAGTGGCAGGTTACCTCATCCTCTAGTAATCTATTAAAAAATATCTAAAACTATAATAACTGTTATTATATAAGAATAAAACTGATTGATTAGAAAAAGAAATTATACTTCGGGGAAAATCGCCTGAGTTTAAGACACCCTTGCTAATCAGACTTATACAACAATAATGTTGATATTCATGGGTTCATATGGGCTATCTCCCATGCTGCTGCTGATCTGTGTCTGATGATGCTCGCGGCTTTTGCGTCATTGTGTCAACCAAAGGGTCAAGTGCTGCTCTTGGCAGTGCTGTTTTTCCCACCCTGGTAATGGAGGGGAAATGACGTACAAACCTTGGAGTGGTTTGGAAGTGTTTGCTTTGTTCTATTTGCTACTCGACCCCCAACACAGTTTATGGCACTGATAAGGAACTATTGGTCCCACCATATGTCATAACTAGAACTCAACGCTGAAACGTAAAAAGCAATATTGCGATTCATTAGACGCGAAGGTGAATGAATTTTATAATTATACTAAATGTATTTATTATCTCCAATTAACAGTTGAAGCCGTGGTTAAGTAGCTTAAAAACCTTGTATGTAGTAGGAAGTTATTTATGAAACTTCATACAAGTTTAAGGTTTCAAACCAATAGACATATCTAAGCAAATGTAATGCTTTTCATAAGAGGATTCCCAAAAGTATTTACTATTCATAAATTAATATTATTGTATATACCTCCGGTTAGTAGTTTAACCTTCGATCAAGCAGCTGCATGATTTCGTATAGTTATAAATACCTATCTAAACACCTATGCTCCCATACCATATACTCATAAAAAAAGTAGTTTCGCCATATGTTGATAAGAAACTAACCTCCCAGCAGCGCCACACGCTAACACTTTCTAAATATTTTGATTAGATGAGAGCGGAAAGGCCTAAAGCATTGATAGTGATAAGGGTAGTAGAATATATTCACGGAACCCGAATCGTAAATCAATTTTTTTATTTCCATTCCAGAAATTGACGTAAAACGAAATCAGGCCATCAGACAAGACTAAAATGCGGAATAGCTGGCGAAAGCTAAGGTTACGACCTGTCTCAAGTCGAGGATTATGTGACCAAAATAATCGGGGAATAACGATAGAAGAAAAAGTGGCATATCGCTCCCTCGGCCGCTTATCGGAAGAAACTATTCTAAGCTGGTATGACATTGAACACTACTACTACTAATTGTTGTTATTAAGGGGTGGAGTTTGGAACCACGACGTCGAACCCGTGGCGGAACTCGTGGGGGTCCCGAATTCCCTCTGATTCCATATCAAATTTTGTTTTCGCTATTGCAAGTGCTTCATTTGCCAACAACAATAATATTATTACTGAACAAGGCAGGAAAATGCAAATAAACAACGCTATCGCATTACGTGCTGCCTTCTAAATACGAATTGTTTTCACGATTTTCTTGAGTAAATAACAAAAGTGCATGTGAATAGAGTAGGAGAAAGGGGGCTTGCCATTATAAGCGGGTTTAAGTCAATCGATAAAGCCCCTATTAACCTTGAATTACGTTTAAATAGAGGCAAGCAAAATCTTTATATATGTATAAGGAGGAGAAAATATGGAAAGAAATCGAATAATGACTTCATCATATATCTTGCACTTTTTTGAGTTATTGTGAATTACTTTACTATTGATCAATTAAATTATTGTGCCCTAAAGTCTTGGCCTTCACTGAACTTAGCCAAGCACAGTTGTTTGCTGATTTATGTTACGTCGAACGTAACCGCAAGTCAAGTGCAACTAACGCCCCAACTTGGAGGCCGGGGCATAACGGCAAACCGAAGCCAAAACGAAACGAAATCGTAAACAACTGAAAGAGGAAAACAACGCAACACAACACATCTATATAAATATGTACATATATATATACAGACCAACGAGAGCTGCACCAAAAATACAATATCTTTGGGGGCTCGACTTGAATGGATAAATAAACAAGTTTCCAAGGCGCTAAAAAGGGGAGGAGAAGCGGCATACGTATGCAGTTGTTGCTGACAGCGGGAAAATGAAAGGCAACAAACTTTCAACAAGGGGCAGAGAGAGAGATAAACATGGGGAGAGCGACACACGCACACACCCCCATTTCCGTGGTCTGACCCCCAAAAATAAATTTAGCGCTCTCTCATTCTTCCCTTTTTGTGCTCTTCCTGCTGTTCTCTAGCCCTGTCTCGCTCGCCCACGAAAGGCCTCATCACGTGATATTGTGGTTGTATTCAACGAACACAAAAACAAGAATTCATGAATTCACCGCTTCTTCCGTTTGCGCATAGTTTACGAAACATACACACATACATATGTACTCGCATATGTTTACAGTGGGCACAGTAAAATTGTTTACACAGTCGCTCTGTTTATTCTGTGACTTGTAAGACTTCTTTGTTTCGAATTTCCCAAATAGGATAGGATTCGTCAATATCAGAAGCCCTTTGCTGACGGAGAAAAGTAATTGGTTTTTCTAAGGGCTTAGAAACTAATTTGTTGGGATATGGAGAAGCAAAAAAGAGTTAATGTTTATTTTTCTGGCTTCGAAAAATGTTTTTTAGTGAATCAAACGTTCTAATACGAATTTATTTACTTTTCTATATTCCGATTTATATTTTTTAAATATTCAAAAAAGATACTCATTTGTCTAATTATATTTATTGTTAGATCTCTAATTATATAATTGGAATATATAATTGCTTGGGTTTTTGTCAAAGTTAATTTACAAAAAAAGGAATTTTAAGCTAAATAAAATAATAATTGGAATACAATCCACTGAAGTAATTACTATAGTTATCATTTAAATATTTCACAAGTGGTCATAATACGATTTGCGGAAACTGTAAAACTTTTCTGTGTGCGCTTTATATAGGTCACATTGCAATGATATGAATTCGCGGCACATGGGAATATCGGGAGGCGTTCGGAAATGTTTTTTTCATTTCTTCTGTTTATGTTTTCTCATATTTTGCTTTATTTAGGGTGGTTTTCGGGAGGACGATAGGAAAAAGGAGAAAGGTAGACTGAAATGTTGACCTCATGCAGCTGCCCATCAGCTGCTACTTTCGATTCTAATCCATTGGATATGGAAAGTATCTAATAGCTGTCGATAGGCACGAAATGTACCGGAAGTTGAAGAAGTTTCCTGGCCTATTAAGAATTCATTAATTCAGTTTCCAAATCAAATGAATAAATAAGGAAATGGGAACAGAGGTTAAGTATGGGAATAGTTAAATACTTTAACTCCTCTCTTGGGAACAAACCCCTTATAAGAGCCGTACCTAGCACCTTAGGAATGTAATGATCTCAAAACCTGATCATTTGGTGAATAATACAACTTATGACTTTGGTAGAAATCAGATTACAATATCCTAGAGCTTTCAAGGGAATAAACAAGGTTACTTTTAAGTTTAGCCTCGAATCAAGGCTTCCCAACATAACGTATTCCATTTGCTTCCACTCGAAACTCGGCTTGTGGCCACCAAGTGTCATCGTGTATTAGTTTTGTGTGCCGCAGAAACTGTGTCAATCAACAATAATAATGATGTTTTAATGATGAACAACCCCATTTGCATTGGCGATTGATTGAGCGGAGGAGGATCATTGAAAGATACCCCACATATACGAGTATAGAGGACCCCGCAGAGCTGATAACATGTACATGGTGTAAAGCTCAGCTGCGAGCCACATGTAAATATATGCAGATATAGTATTTGCTTTGTGCTTTAATCATGTGAAACTAGGAAACTAAGCCCAATGCAAAATACGTCAATCGAATGCACAATACTCCATATATGTAGGCACAACTACGGCCAGGCCATACAGATAGATAGATAACAATCGATTTGAATCAAACAAAGAGCTCGATGTGCGACTCGGATCGCTAAACTGCACTTGACTCATATTTTCGTATTGCCAGCTGCAACGAAATCGAACCACCGCCATTCAGGAATATATATACTACGTAATCGAATATCTGATACACCCTCAACTTGGACTTTAAGCGACGGAAATCGGTCACAAAAAACATGACTCCCCCGTGATAACGGCGCAGCCAATAAAGGTAAATCAAACCGATAAGCAATGAATATATACATATAAACATATTATAAGAAGTGCTCGTGCCCATGCGAGCAATGAATTGCAGTTGAGATTTCTAAAAATTTCCAGATAGCCGGCGTCGGCGTTACTGAAGGTCGGACATTGCCTTTCCACTAAAAATAAACACAACACAGACTACACATTTGTATTTTTGAATTTGCATTTAGAAATGTAGAAATTTAGCTTATTTCGGCGACCCTTGATCCCCTATTACAAAAGGGAAATTTCCATCTACTACTGATAACGATCTTGTTTATAGCGTTAAACCCTGTAACTATGCCAAGGATGAGGTTTTCCAGTTGTGATCATCAACAAAATACCCGATGATCTAAGAATGGGTTATAAACGCCTTGCTAAGAAAGCCAGGGAGATTGTGGGATATTGTACATTATAGTTTTAAGTACCGTCATACGATACGATGACGGGTTCGCGTGGCGGTTCTCCCTAATCGCCGACTAAAGTGCCATTTCTGCTCGTGTTCAAGTGGTTCGAGTACCAACAACAAAGAGGAAGTGCAAAAAATCAGCTCATAAATAGGACCCCATAAAAGATAGTCATGAATGAATAGGCCTATAAAGCTCTGGCAGAGCTAGAAGAGGGGCTTTTCCAACACCATATCTAAATAACCCCTTTAGAATGAAGTCGTGAATTATGTGGACAAAAGAAATTTATTGCAATAATAAGTTTTATACTTATAAAGGGAAACTGCAACCATAAATTATATATGTATAATAAATATAATATTGGACTGTATACAAATTATATTAGGTACAACTCTTTTATTGCTTTACAATGGTTTTTCTTTGAAAACTCTGCATTTAAATCAATTTCTCTCATGTAGGATACCTGTCACTGTTGGCCAACACGAAAAACAAGTAACAACTTTCACAAATCTAATCTCGCAGCGAAACTAAACGTCTTTTGTCGGTGTAAATGCTACTGTACCTGATGT
Organism: Drosophila pectinifera; assembly: GCA_008042775.1. Lineage (NCBI taxonomy): Eukaryota > Metazoa > Arthropoda > Insecta > Diptera > Drosophilidae > Drosophila > Drosophila pectinifera. The sequence continues at coordinate 135,107 of VNKC01005207.1, forward strand.
GTACTTAGGACCCGAAACCCCCTGCCAAGACGTAGCGACTTTTAAAGTCCACATTAGACACGCTCCGGGGCTGAGTAATCATTAAATAGGGCTAGATCAGAATGCAACCGACCAAATTTAATTGCGGCAATTAAAGTGGCACTGAAATTACACAGGCCTGCCAGCGAAAAGTCTGGTTATGCAGGTAAAACACCTGGCCGGGATAACGAACTTTCTAGTAAACGCTCGAGTGTAAAAGAGCAGGTAGGAAAAAGATGCAAAGCGAAAAGGTCGGGGATGCAAAAAGGAATTACTCAGAGCGGACGAGTAAAATAGGTTCACCGATCTGTGGGATCTTATAAGATCCAAGATAAGTACGAGAAGCTCCTAGCTCAGGGTCAGAAAGATTAATTAAGTTTAAGTCGAGTCTTCCCATTAATTGATGATGTCATACATTAAAAAAAGTTTCAGCTTTTCGGTCTGCGAATAGAGAACTTTTAGGGTCGCTTTCTCCTTGATTAAAGAACTAATCCCATTTTTTACCGTATTATTTTTAGGTTCCCGTCATTTAAACGCAGGTTTTTTTACGTGTTGCAACTTCAATGAAGGCAGAATCAGTGGAAATTAAGCATGTTGAGCCCCGGGGGTGACGATCATCCCATTGACACAGGAACAGCAGAATCGCTTGATTATTTTAACGATCGAACGCTGCTTCTGCTGCTGCTACAGCTGCTGCTGACGTTATTCCAGATTACAGCTCTCGATTACCCTCCTGGTCAAATGATAAGCCTTGCCGATCTGCCCACTGCTGCAAAGTAGCCATGAGTAATCCAGCTGACATTTGTTTTTCTCCCTCGCTAGTTTTGTGTTCCCCCACACTTTGATTGACATGTTTATACCCACGATACAAACGAAGCGTTACACAGAAAGATCGAAACGAAAACAAGAACTCGTGTTACACAGGCCTATATATATTCACTAGTTATATATAGCCCCGATTCCACAATAGCACAGCTTTTGCCTCGCATTCCGCGGCGACTTTCGATGAACGCGCCTCCTAAGCACAACAAATACATACATAAATACGCACTCGACCTTCAAGATCTTGTCAAAATATGCTTATATAGGTACAGTGGAAGACAAGGTACTAGCATCTTTCTATTCAACTGGGTTCGATGAAAGATATAGAATACCTTTAGTCACCATGACGAAATTCGTGTTATCAATTTGATTACATAACATTTATAAATCTAAATAATCGAATTAATACAATGATTAATGTTTTCCTTATCGGCAAATTCAGATACGATTATATTCAATTTATAATTTTCACTTTAAGTTTATAATTCCGGATTATTTGTCTTGATAATAGATTATTATTAAAAAAAAAAGTATATTAATTATCAATAAACCTATTTTATGCGATCGTCACTACAAATTTTTGCGCCCGCTGCTGTATGTTGTGTTTGTATAGCCTTAATTTTTGGGTTGCCGCTTTACAGAAGTGCGTTGTCCCGCAGTCCGCGCCCTATGAAACTTGTTTTTTCTGTTTTCGTTAGGTTCTCAACTGCGTCGTAGTTTTCCCCCAAACAGACGAGCCCCCACGAAAATTGGACAAACCCACAAACAAGCACACACACACTCTCACAAACACTAGCACACAATTATTAAGAAAGAGACCCCCATTGACTTCCTAGCGACCTACAATCGCAAAACAAGCTTATCAATTCAATGCAATGAGTTTTGTATTGAGCCTCGCAGCATCTCGCTCTGCCTTGTTGCTCCGTCTCTCTCCCGCCCACTAACAAAGTCACTGAACTGCCCAGTGGTTGTTTTTGCAGTCAGCTGTTTCACATCCAAACGTACGTATGTATGCATGTGTTTTCGAGAAAGGGGGAGGGAAGTGGCGAAAATACCAGAGAGAGATGCAAAAATTCTTTTCAAGGGGATGTAATAAAATATTAAACCTTGAAAATAATAAGTAAGGGACTATGTTAAATTTGACCAATGTAAAAATGCATCAACAAAATGTATTTATTTATTAAAATGTGTTTTAAGTTAAAGAAAAACTACTAAAACTGTACTATTTCATTAACAGATTTCTCGTGGAGAGTTAGAGACCCGAACCCCTCTTTAGCTCAGCCCCTGTTCTTACAGGCGAAAAGACTCACCCAATGGCAAATCGCAGAGGAGGCAGCAGGCGGCCAAGGAACCGGCCGATGCGCCTCCAATCTTCTCCAGCAACAGATGCGGTGCATATTTCTTGAAGCACACGGCCACTCCGACGTGGTAAATGCCCAGAAATCCGCAGCCAGCGAATGATAGATTCATGCTTTGGATTCTATGTAGATTCTATAAATTCTTCGATGACTTGTTTTGCTGGCGTCACTGGTTTGTCGTCTTTTTTTTTCTCTAGCGGCCTCACGCACTTTTCGCGTATTTGGATCAGGGAATTTGTATGGCAAATCTTTCTATTCAGAAATATATATGTGAGCTAGGAAAATGGATTTCGTTTAGGCGTTCTAACACTTCGATAATTTGGTAAATTCTACTCGCGCACTCGGTACGTTTTTCCGTTGTTGCTTTGCTCGCGAACCGTTATTCATATGCGCTCGAGGCGGCTCTTTTATAGGCTTCTGGTTGCTGGTGATGGGAGCAAGTCGATTTGTAATGGATCAATCGATACTGTACATCGATGTATCGTACTGATCACAGCAATGTTTCAGGAATTGCGCTAAAAATTTAACGTTCCTGTCACTTGCGATTTTCCCAATTCGACATTTCGTTTAATTCATATTAGGAACATGTTAATAGAAAGACAAAATGTTAGTCTATTGTAGACAACAACTCTTAGAGACAAAGTACTGCCTCATTAACGCCTTCAGGATTATGAGAAAATTTAATTTCAGTAGATAGATTTTTATTTGTCACACAATTTAGAACTCGACCTTGATTAGCTAATATCAGCGGCTGTTATTGTCCCAACCGATATTTCCCAAATCCGCCTTGGCCATCACTAGCGAGTACACATCTAATACATTTCCCATCGCTAGCAGTATTCGGTTTGCAAAAAAATAAGTTTATATGAAAAAATGGAATTAGCGAAGAAACTACAGGAGAGTGGCTGGTAAGTTGTGCATAAAACAGTAGCCTGAGCAGTGGACTAACCAGTAATGCAGGCACCTGACAGAGGAGGGTCTGAAAACAGTGACAGCTGCCATTGGCAGCGAGGATTCCAAGAAAATCATCGCTGAGCTATTGAATGTATGTATGAGAACGAGAAGCCGAACCGGCGTCATCGCCAGCGGATAATTGTTTTCTTACGTATTTCCGCGATTTCAGAGGGACATCCGCGACATAGGAGGTGGAGCGTTGCCCGCGAAGCGTGACGATGCCACCCTGCCCGGGAAGATTGTGCTGCAGGTGCAGAGGGTTCGGAACATAGCCGCTCCCAAGGCGAACGAGGAATCAAAGGCGGCACCGCGTCTTCTGCAGCTGGACCTAAGCGACGGCCAAAACACTATTCAGGCCTTGGAGCTGGAGCCTGTGCCGCAGCTGAATCTCAATGTGGCGCCCGGCAGTAAGATCTACTTCAAGGCCGAGAAACTGCAAATGATGCAGGGATTCCTGCTGCTGCGTGCCCCTGAACTGCAGATCCTCGGCGGCCGGGTGGATGCGCTATACGAGAAGTGGGATTTGGCCAGGACTATGCTGAAGTATGCCCGCAGTGGCCGCCCGTTGAGTAGGACCACAATGCCACCGCCTTGGGTGGCATTCGGACGAAAAATCGATACCACCGCGGAGCGCGAGACGAACTTCAAGAGTCTGGGATCGTCGGGCGATAAGGATAAGCCGGCAAAGGAGAACGAGGAGTTTAATGCCATGCGCAACGAGGCGATTGCCGTGGCCACAAAAGCCGGCGGCAAGAAGGTTTTCGGCGGCGGTGGCCAAAATATTATCGATCACAACATCAAGAAGATCTTGGACAAGGGCTTTAGCGAGGAGGAGGCCCGCAGTGCCTTGCATGCCACCAGGAACAACCTTGAGCGTGCTCTGTTCAACTTGAAGCGGCGCAAGGAAGCGGGCGGCGTGGGTCCGATCGAACCAATGGGACGCCCGGGACGCGGAGAACGTCCTGGCCGAGAGCGTCCTGAAGTGACAAAGGCAGCAGCTAATGCTACACTGTTTGATTTTCTCACTACGAAACTGCCCGCCACGGAGACTCCGGCCACCAGCGATGATGTGACCTTTGCTGCTCCTGTTCCAACTGCCCCACCTACTGCCAATCACTATAATCCTTTCAAGCAATACGGAAGCTCACGGTTCGGCGAGGCCGAAAGCAGCAGATCTTCAGCTCATGGCGGTGGCGGAAAGTTCGCGGATCGTTCAAGATTTGAGAATAATGTCTCGAGCAGCTTTGCCGCGCATCGAGGAGGACATGCTGGTTCCACAAGGGGCGGAGGAGGACGTAATCGAGGCGGAGGAAGAGATGACAGGCCGCCGAGGGAGGAGAGGCCACCAAGAGAAGAAAGACCACCGCGGGAGGAGAGGCCTCCCAGGGATGATAGACCAAGAGACCGGGGAGCGGGAGCCTTCAATGAGCGAGGAGGAACTGGGCGCAATAAGCCGGATGCCACTAATGTGAAGGCCTCTACGCGTAATGGATCGGAGAATCCACCAGCCAAAAGCCATTCCGAGGCGAAAGCCGAACCAGAAGCAACAAATGGAAAGGACCACGGCGGCAATCGTCGCGGTAGCGATCGAGGCAACAATCGTGGAGGAGGCTCCAGTCGAGGAGAGAATGGAAATGCGAATGGTAACAAGCGTAAGCCGCAGGCAGGCTCCAATGTATTCAACGCAGGAACTGCATCCAGTAAAACCGGCAGCAATGTATTCAACGCAGGCAGTGCATCCAGCAAAACGTCGACCAATTCTGGTGAGGACTTCAATGCACGTTTGAGCAAAGTCACCGAAGAGACAGCCAATCTCAAGGTGAGCAGTGCTCCCAAGCGAGATAATCGACGCAAACAAACCGGCAGCAATCAGGGGCAAGCCAACCGCCAGCCTGGAACAGGAGTGGAAACCCAGCAGCTGCAGGCAGCACAGTTGCCTTCCCAGAAGCCGGAAAAGGCTCATGCCACTCAGAAACAACAGAATCAGCAGCATCAACAGCATCATAATCCCCGTCATCCCAACTATAGTCAATTGGCGAATGGATACACATACGATCCCAGCAAGATTATGGGTTTCCAGAGCAAGGAGGCCAACGAGTTTGCCATGAGTCTTCTAAAGAGCCAAGGCGTGGGTTTGGCCAACCAGGAGTCACCATCAACGCTGCCCTTCGCTCCAGCTTCAGCCCCAGTTCATGGAAATTCCCATCCTCAGCAGCAGCCGCCATCAACTGCGGCTGTGACACAGGCTGCGCCAAGGGAGCAGTACGGGATGACGCCTGGCGATGCCTGGATGTGGCAGAAGGGCGACTTGTGCATGGCAAAGTATTGGGACGATGGAAGGGTAAGTAATTTCTGGCCACAAAATGAACAAACCGAATGAATTAAATACCATTTTTCTCTCAGTATTACGAGGCTGAGATCACAGGTGTCTCCGAAAAGACTTGCGTGGTCTTCTTCCTGGGCTATGGCAACCACGAGGAGGTGCTCCAGGTGGACATATTGCCGATCACGGATGCCCAGAACAGGCCCCTTAGTAATGCTCCACAACGTCAGCAGCAGCCACAACTGCAACAGCAACAGCAGCCTCAACATTCACGTTACCGCGGCGGAGATCGTCAGGCGCAGCAGCAGCAGCAGGTCTACGTGCCGCCCCACAAAAGAGAACATTAAGACGTATCCGACCTGTATTCAGCGTAATTAAATTAATTGAATTAATGTTTCGAATAAAAAACTTTACAGTGAATTGAAACTAACTATATATTATGGGTTTTCGTCTTTATTTATATCTGTACCATCTATTTGATTTTAATATTCTAGAATATTCTGCAATTTTGTAGATCAATTTCCAATATTACATTACAAAGTTTTTCATCTCTGATTTTTCCTGAGTAAGAAGTTTAAAAATTTCAATATTTTGGTAATATAACAAAACAAGATTAACGATTTTAATATGTATTAAAAAAACATTAGAAATATATTTCGGAAATTTTATTTATTTATGTAATTTTTTTTCCTTTAACCCACAAATGTTTCAAAAAGTTGCCTTTTTAAAAGCGATAAATAGAAAATATTATATTAAGACTTGTATTTTCATATTCGGATATCAATTTTATTTATAACTATTTGAAACTAACTATATATTATGGGTTTTCGTTTGATTTTAAAATCCTAGAATATTCTGCAAATTTGTAATCCAATTTCCAATATTACATTACAAAGTTTCTCATCTCTGGTTTTTCCTGATTAAGAATTTTAACAATTTCAATAATATAACAGAACAACATTAAGGATTTTATTACGTATTAAAAAATATTAATATATTTCGGAAATTTTATTTATATATCTTATTATTTTTATGCTGTAACCCACAAACGATTCGAAAAGTTGGCTTTTTTAAAGGGATAATTTAGGGATAAGGGATAAATAAGGATATATTAAGACTTGTATTTTCATATTACTTACCTATCATAACTTTTTAGATGTATTGGGATATCAATTTTTTTATTTGCCCGTAACGGGTTAAGCATTATGGGCAGCACTGAATGATAGTGTTAGTCAACATGGTTAACAGAAGATTTTCACAGTGGCGCCGCCACTAGCGGTCCATGAAAGGGCTGTGGCCAAGTCTGTAATCTTTCAAACCGATTGTGTCGCTTCGAGTCGCCACTGCATGAGTAAAAAAATTTTAAGCGGAATGTCAAAACCCGAAAGGGGTTAACATTTTTCGACGTTTCTCAAAACTGAACCACATCCACAGATGTGCATTTTTCTCTCATAGTTTTGTGCATAACCATGTAAAATATAAATTAGCCAGTAGTGTATAAACAATAAGAATAAGTGCAAAGGTAATAAAAAAACGTGGAAGCCAGTGAAAAATGAATTGGATAGCCCAGTTTCGCAGTGACCAGCTGGCCAATGGCCGACTTGCAACTATTGCCTTGAAAATGTGCACCGCTGTCTGTTGCTGGCCATGTGAAATGATTAACTAGCTGTATAAATATCCGACTAATCAGATAAAAGTACATTGCATTTGGAAAAATATATATATACCTATATATATATATAAAACTTTGCCGTTTCATATGGCAAAATCATCGTGTATGTCAGTGTTGTTTTGTCAAATGGGCGCTCAGTGCTGGAAAGCGCGGTCAGCCGATACTCGTGTTTTGTTTTGTGCAATTAACTGGTTCTAATTAATGAGAAAGACCCAAAATGTACTAAACAACAAATTGCTGCAAATTATATAGCATAATGTATTTCCAAACCGCGTATGAATATAATTAAAGCAACCATTTATTGCCACATGCGATAATCGGCAGCGAGTGCTTCGGGCGTTGCCCAACACCGTCGACTGTCTGCTGTTTCAGCACGTAAAAGCAGAAAAATGGTAAAATTAATCCTCCTCATTTCGCGTGCATTGTGCCAAAAAACAATTAAATACGCTTAATCGCTGCCCCTAAGCATAAACTTTGGAATAACCATGAATTGAAAACGAAGAGTGCTCCTATTTCGGCTGCAAGCAGCTGAGAATGCAACGCCTAAGGAAGAAAAACTGTCCATGTATACAAAAAAGAAAAAACGAAAAGAGGAGAAAAAAACAACATTAAATAATAGCATGGACCCGAAGAATATTCTGTGTTTGCATTTTGTACTAACAGCCCACACGGATCGCCATTTAATTGTAAATAATTCCCTACTCGCCGCGTATAAATAAAAACCGCACAACAACAAATCGCACACACTCACACAGACACAGAGCGAAGAAAAAAAATGTAGCAGAAAAAACCGAGAGCAAGCACCTCCAAAAAGAAAAAAAAGAAAAGAAGCACCGAAAAAGAAGCAAATTGAAATTTCTTTTAATTATGCTTGCAAATTTTCTCGCTTTCGTTCGAGTGCGTATGTTCCCGGCAGCCACTTGGTTTCCCCCTTCTGTTTTTCCTCTGTTTTCCCCCCGTGGTGTCGCTGGTGGCCGGTGCGAATGTGAAAATTGCTCTTATGAAAATTTTGCGTAACCGAATTAGAAAGAATGAAAATTGTGTAAAACGCGAAAATGAAAAGCACTTTGGATTGTTTACGAGATACCTGCGCACCCGGGCGGGCACCCTCCATAAGAATCCGAATATATACACAATTGTTTGTGATCCGATAAGCCAAGCCGACCGACCGAGAGATATGTATGTACATATACATATAAACAACTTCTGTTTTTGGCCCCAAACAATTTGGGGTTTAAGCAGACGATTATTGGCATTACATGGCAGAGTTAAATACCACAAACGTCCAGAGTAAAGAAAATGAAGCCAAAATGGTTGATAATCTAGACAGAGATAAAGTTCCAGTATCTCTAGAGACGGGGAAGACCTTTATAGCCACTTATATTCGCACTGGGGAATTCCCCTAGGGGGCCTCTGGGTTGCTTCAAGACTCTTAAAGCAAGCTGCTCTCTAAACTGAAAAATAAAGGTCAAACCTAAGCTCTGAAGAGTTACCTATCCAGGAATATCTAAATCCAATTGAAATCATTGCCATAAAAAGCATTTCCTCTAGGAAAATGTCACCAGTGTTTCCCGGAGTGTTAATTCAGGCAGATTTATGAGATCCACATGAGAGACAACGGCAGAAAGATTATCTTCTCAAAAATTTAAACGATTCTGTGATAAACATTTAATACAACCCATAAAACCGTAGAAATCAATAAATAATATAGTGAAACACCACAAAACAAATAAAATCTTCAATTTAGTAACACGATCAATACCCCAAAAACCAAAGAATAACTTAAATCACATACTTTACAACAAATACCTAATATATCTCCTAATATTGTGTATTTATTTGTATTTTTTCAGTAAACATAATGTCCGCAAAGTATCTAAATAATTAATTATAAAAAGCGAAAAGATTTCTTTAATATTTAACCAAACGATAAACTGTTAACTTATGTAAGTAATCCAAATAATTTATGTAAACCAATTAATGGATAAACTCTTCTCAGAATTAGACGAGCGATCAAGACAACAAGGATCCATAAGGAGCAGCCGCATGAGTAACCATCCGGAGGAGAAGCCTCAACAATAAGGAAGCCAGTAACACACACAATGGCCGCCGAGAAGGAGATGCAGGCCCACGACATGGTCCGCCGTCGGAGCTGGGCCCGTGCAGTGTCCCTGTACGACCAGCTGATTACCACCCCCGCTTCCGGCGCTGGAACGCGAGCGCAGAAAGATCAACAGATTGCCTGCCTGCTCGGACGTTGCGAGTGCCTCCTGGAGCTCGGCAAGTTCGAGGGCTGCCTGGCGGATGCGTACAAGGTGCTCACCTTGCTCTCTGAGCAAAACGATTGCCTTGCCAGCATTTCCAGGGCGCGCCGGTGGCTCGTCCATGCTCTCTTCAAGATGCACAAGTACGGGGTGAGTACTTCCCGTATTTTTTGTTATAAGAAATGTCTTTTAACCGTTTTATATATCGCTTTAGGATGCTGAGATCTTCCTAAGCAAGTGGATCAATGAGCTGAGCGGCCAGCAGATATACTCGGACATATCTAAGACCCTCGAACGTTACAAGTCCATCATACAGATGATTATGAACGGTCAGCATAAGGCGCAGGCCCAGAAGATCCCGCACGCGCGTCTCGAAGACGAGATGGCCATACTGGACACCAAGCTGGATCATTGGGCCACCAACAATTTGCCGTTGGACAAGTACAGCAAATTGCTTAGCAACAAGGGCCTGAAGAAGCGAGAGCAGCAGCAGCAGCAACAACAACAGCAGCAACAGCAGCAGCAGCAACAACAGAATGGCAATGGAACGGGCAGTTATGCGAGCAGCAGCAGTAATTCCAGCACTGGCAGCAGCAGCACCATGTCCAGCTCCAGCACCAGCCTCCACAAGACCAACGATCTGCTGGCGGCCATGAAGCTAACGGCTGGTAAACATCAGACGGGATCTGGTGATGGCTCCGGCTCGGATCAGGGCGACCAGGCGGCGCCATCGACCACCTGCAGTTACTGCGCCATCACCTTCCAGACGAGGAACGAGCTACGCCAGCACTGCCAGACCGAGGCCCATCAGAAGGTGATCATGAGTGATGAGGGTTAGTATCAGGCGACTTTTGGTAAATGCAGTGCTTCCGGGGAATTAGAATTAAAGAGTAATTCGAATTTATGGAGAACATCGGGTCTTTAAAAGCAAGTAAGAAATTGATTTCTTACCAGATTTACATAGATTGATTATATTATGCGAGAAACATTTTTAAATAGGTATCAGAGTCCGAGTTATATGTTTGGTGTGATTTAAATAGGTTTTAGACTCATAATAGTTGGTGTTTAATGAATTTTGACATTCTAAAAATAGAAGCAAGAATTCTAATAGGGGAATTCATGTTGCTATTTTTGAAATTTGTGAGATAAACAAGGTTAAAGTGCACAAACAGTGCCATATCCATAGTCTATATGCACAAATTCTCAAGATATTAGTTAATTGATAGTATTTAACGAAAGAGATAATCAAAGAATGTATAGAAAACCTTAAAAAAATGTCAAGAGTACATGGAGGTAGTACTCAGAGGTAGTTGTGGTTTTTAACACTTGTTAATATCTAATTGTTAATATCTTATCTGCTGACCACAAGAATGCTTAAAAATGTTGAGAAAGAAAAAAGTCGAACGACACAAATTTACATTGAATTTGGGAGCTTAAATATTTTTTTGCTTTCTTTTAGACGCATTTTTAATTGATTTTTAAGAGATAGATCTATTTCTGTGGCATTCTTGAAATTTTATATTTAAATTTTTCAAATTGTATGCAAAACACAAACTTCAAGTGTAAGAACATGTTATAGAAGTCTATAAAATTTAATGATGATTCACACCCTAGACTGGCTTTTTAAAACGCACTGAAAATACTAAAAAACATGAATATTCACTCACTCGAGAAAAATAATAATAATATATTACTCTTTCGTTTAGGCCGCGACTGGAAGTGGCGGCCGCCGCCCCGTGGCTATACCCTGGACACCTATTCCCTGTGCGAAACGTTTAGCGACGCGCACACCTGCCATTATGGCGCCCAGTGCGTGGAGGCCCATGGCCAGGACGAGCTGAACGAGTGGAAGGAGCGCTTCGAATACCGTCGGATGCGGGTGCAGAAGGCCTGCGAGAAGGAGCTGTATGGCAAGTCGTACACGGAGCAGGTTCTTGAACGATGGATCCAGGCCACGGCACCGGAGCGAGTGATGTGCGAGCGGGTGGCGGATATGGAGGCGCGGTGCGAGCAGCAGCTGGTCACCAGCATCAGTTCGAAGACCTCGAAGCGGGAGTGGCTCTTCCAGGTGGAGACGAAAAAGCCACTTAAAGCGGTAGCTCTACTCCAAGATGCCCATCGGAATCACTTTGCTTTGAAGTCCATCAAGATGTGCAAGCCCACGGAGACGAGCATGGAGCTAAAGTCCGACCAAGAGTGGGTGGCAGCCGGCAGCAGTTCGTCTACCAAATCGCCAGAAGCTGGTGCCGAGGAGTCTTCCCCGACGCTGAACCACGAAATAACCGTAGAGTTCCAAACGGAGATCTATGGAACCTTTCGGCAAGCCATCTGCTTTGATATTGGACAGGAGCCGCTGCTGGTCCGGCATCTGTGCGTGGACGTGCTGCCCGTGAATGATGCGGAAAAGATTGAGGAGATCAAGCGAGACATCATCAACAGCTCGGCCACGCGATGGGATGTGGCCAATACGCAGCTCACTCGCTTCGAGACCACAATTGGAACGCATCTGAAGACGGAGGCGTATCTCAGCGATCTGGAGCATGAACGAGAGCTATTAGAGCGATATCCCTGCCCTAGGGCGGCCACCTTTACGTTGACCCAGTCGACGATTGTGGAGAAGCGATTAACGCAGAATAACTATCGGTCTCGCATCCACGAGCTGTTGTCCGTGGAGGAGATAGCCCGCTACGAACAGATTGCCAGATATAATGTGAGGACGCGTCTGACAGTGGCCTCAAACTATATCCTAACACCAGCTGGGATGGCCACGAGCACAGCGAAATACTCGTTGGCCGGCGAACTGTTTGCTCTGATGCGTTTGGGCAAGGACATCTCGGAAGATACGTCACCCGGCCGATTGATCCTCTCCAACTGCAGCAGTGTGTACATCTCTAAGCCCGTGGAAACAGATTCTAAAGGTGCAGCTGTTGCTGCCGATGACCAGCAGCGTCCAGTTTACGAGGCCTTGATCGAAGATAAGGGCAAGAATGTGATCTACTTGAAGCTGTCAGCCAAATGTGTGGAGGCGATGTCCTTGCAGGCGGACACGGAATTGGACGTGGACATACAATTCCAGCTAAATCGAATGCCCTATTGCGAGTGGCACAATGCCGTCGACAAGATCACCGATTTTCGGCTTATCTTCCCCGCCACAGAGCTGGAGCCGAGCATACCCTGGACACCGAAGAAGCAGTGGGCCGATTCCTGTGAGCCCAAGCTGAATGCCAAGCAAAGGGAAGCTGTGAATGCCATTACCACAGCGCTGAGCATCAAGTTGCCTCCGATCCTGCTGATCGGACCCTTTGGCACTGGCAAAACCTATACCTTGGCCCAGGCGATTAAGCAGCTGCTGGCCCAGCCAGAGGCCAAGATCCTCATCTGTACGCATTCGAATTCGGCAGCCGACTTGTACATAAAGGAGTACCTGCATCCGTGGATCGAGGAGGGCTTAGAGGAGGCCACACCACTGAGAGTATACTACCACAAGAGGTGGTCCGCAACGGTGAATGGCGTCGTGCAAAAATACTGCATCACCGACGGCGTGGGGAACTTTAAGCGGCCCAGCGTGGAGGATATAATGCGGCATCGGATTGTGGTGGTTACGCTCAGTATCAGCATGGAGCTGGCCACTCTGGGCCTGCCCAAGGGTCTCTTCACTCACATCTTCCTGGACGAAGCGGCTCAGGCGATGGAATGCGAAGCAATAATGCCCCTGGCCCTGGCCAATGATTCAACGAGGATTGTGCTGGCCGGAGATCACATGCAGATGAGTCCGGAGCTGTTCTCGGCCTTTGCCAAGGAGCGCAAGCTGCACATTTCGCTGCTGGAGCGGCTGTACGATCATTATCCCTCAAACTTTCCATGCAAGATACTGCTGTGCGAGAACTACCGCGCCCACGAGGCCATTATCCGGTTCACATCGGAGCTCTTCTACGAACAGAAGCTGGTGGCCTCCGGCAAGCAGCCGCGGCACGAGCGCTTTTATCCTTTGACATTTTTCACTACCCGAGGCGAGGATGTTCAGGATAAAAACTCGACTGCCTTCTACAACAACGCCGAAGTGTACGAGGTGGTGGAACGTGTTTCCGAGCTCCGAAAGCGCTGGCCGAGTGCTTGGGGCAAGCTGAACGATACCAGCATTGGGATCATGACTCCCTACGCGGATCAGGTGTTTCGCATTCGTTCGGAGCTGAGGAAGCGCAGAATGGGCGGCATATCCGTGGAACGAGTGCTCAATGTCCAGGGCAAACAGTTCCGAGCGGTCTTCCTTTCCACTGTTCGCACGCGACGCACCTGCATGCCGCAAGGCAGTGCTCCGGGCGGGACAATAGCCACTTCCACCGCCAGCATCGGGGATGCCGACACGGACTATGGTTTCTTGAGCAACTCCAAACTCCTGAATACAGCTATAACACGTGCCCAGTCTTTGGTTGCGGTGGTGGGCGATCCCGTGGCTCTCTGTTCTATTGGACGCTGCCGGAAGGTGTGGGAGCGCTTCATCGAGATCTGTGACGAGCACAAGTCCCTGTTTGGCCTGACCTGGTCGAATCTTCGCTCCCAGCTGGACGGCGTGGAGCTGAAGCGCGGCTATGTGCTGAATCCCCTCGCCCCCGAGTTTGTCCCGCGCTCCCTGCAGCCGGAAGCGTACCTCCGCGAGCAGGCTGCCCTCTACTTAAATGGACCCCAGCACGGCCATGGCGGCGTCTCCGGCCACGGACCGGGTCCGGGTCCGCCGGCGCATTTCGCCTCTGCTGCAGCAGCTGGGATGCTCGGTCCCGGTCCGGCGGCTGCCGCCCATCAGATGAACCAAATGGCCGCCGCCATGGCGGCCAATCAACAGCTCTCGCACATGTACTCCACGCACATGGCGGCGATGATGGCCGCCGCAGCTGCCGTGGGCGGAAAGTCTGGTAGTGGTCCTGGCCCGGGGGCAGGAGGTCCTGGAGGTCCTGGTCCAGGGCCACCACCACACTTTGGCGGAGGAGGCGGCGGCGGCGGCGGAGGAGGCCATATGGGAATGCGTGGACCACCGCCACAAGCGCCGCATTTACGAGGAATGCCGCCCGGTGGACCGCCGCCCGTTCAGCAGCCAGGTGGCGCAGGTGGGGGCGGCGTAGGCGGAGGAGGAGGAGGACCACAGCCACCACCTTACGGACAATATCCGGCCATGCAGCACTGGCGACCACCGCAACAGGGCCAGAACCAAGGCCCGGGACCGGGACAACAGCAGCAGCCACCGCAGAATCCCAACGCCAGTCTCTGGGGACCGCCACCGCAAACGAATCCGTGGAGCGTGCTGCCACCGAACAAGCAGCAGCAGCAGCAACAGCAGCCCCAGCCGCCGCCAGTGAGTGCTCCCGGACGCGGACCGGGACCCCTGCAGCCGCCACCACCGCTCAATGCAAATCCTTCACTTCCGCTGCGCGGTGGAAGTGTTCCTCCACCGCCGCCAAATGCCTCGGCAGCCGCTCAGCAGCTGCTAAGGAATCCCAGCGAGCTGGGCTACCTGGCCAAGAAGACGCTGTACAATCACGGCCAGGCCCCGCAACACCATCAGCTTTATGGACCTGGACCCGGTCAGCCACCGCCTCCGTCTCAGCAGCAGCAGCAGCAGGCACCGCCGATGGGGATGCAGAGAGGCAGCAGTGTGCCCAATGGCCCCATGTCGCCCATGGAGAACGGACCACCGCCGCCTCCGTATTTGCGGCACAATGGAAGCGGCGGCTACAATCCGGGAGCCCCACCGCCGCCTCAACAACAACAGCAACCGCCACAGCAGCAGCCACCGCCAAATCCCTTTATGTATGGTGCTGGGAAACAGCCGTCGCCGAGCTCCATGCGCTTCGGTGGTCCTCTGACCCATGACCTACTCCCCCCCAATGTGAGCATCTATGAGATGGCCTTCAATCCGAAGGAGGAGCAGTACAAGTGGTACCTTAAACTGCTGGAAACCGTCGGCCAGGAGGGAGCCAACAAGTTTGCGGACATGTTACGCCAGGTGATGGCCACGATGCAGCAGCAGCAACAACACAAGCCGCCGCCGCCGCAGCAACAGATGGTCAACAATCCGATGCTGAACAATCCCCACGTGCAGCGTCCGCAGTACCCCATGATGTATCCGCAGCAGGGCCAGCAGCAGCAGCCGCCACAGCAGCAGTCCGTGGACACTTCACCGCCGCTGGAGAACTTTAACCAACAGATTGATCTGGTTTTTAACTCCATCATGAATGGAGCTAACGACATTGCCCAGCCCATTCTTCGGGATGTGCTGGGCATGGTGGCTGGCGCCGGCAATCCTGGTCCTGGTCCTCCACCACCTCTGGCCAATGGACTCAATGCGGCCGATCTCCAGCAGCAACAACAGCAGCAGAGTCGTCTGTTTGTCATGATGCAGCAACAGCAACAGCAACAACAACAGCAGCAGCAGCAGCAGCAGCTGAAGCCGCCACCAGGACCGCTCTATCCGAATCATATGGGACCTGGACCTGGACCCGGCCTGCACCAGGCGCCGCCCAATGGCAGTGGCAACACAAACTTCATGGGCAATGGTAAGAGAACTAGGATATGAAGGATCGGATCTCCCGTTTTTGTGTCTCGAGAAGACTGAGGAATTCACCTTGTGCAATTATTGTGTGTTAATGATACATTTTTTTCGTAGATCTTTTAGTGAATGTGATAAAGTTGTTGGTCGTTAAATACCTCTCCTATATAAGCTAAATTGAATCCTGGTTTTGTGTAAAAAAATTGCCACATCGCAATAAATATTATTGCTCTTGTAGAAAGTAGGAAGTATCTATATTTTTACAGATTTCTGAACTCAAAAAAGGAAATTATGATGAGCAGAATAATGTTAGTAACGAGAATGTCAGTGAAATTGCTATGGATTTGAAATCTCTTAAAGTATAAAGTAAAATAATGCTGCAAAATGTATCGCCTTAGAAAGGAAACTCTTCAATATTTCATTGCATACTTTTAGACACATTTAAAATCAATTTTTCAAGGCTAATGTGATATCTGTGGCACCCCTGTTCTTTAGTAAGATTTTTATCTGAGTATAGTAAATCAAAAAGGTTGAAAAAGTTTAAGTTTTTGCACGACTAAGATTTCGTGACTGGAAACTAGAGCATATATATACTAAAAAGCCATCTGCTTGTCTTAATAACTTAAATTATAACTTCAACAAAAAGAAAACCTACAATCGAGTATGCTTGACTGTGAGATACCCGGTACCCAAAGCAATATGCATAAAGTTAAAGTTAAAGTTAAGTTAAAGTTCGTTTTAAAGTATGCACCTTCCCAAGACTCTTTGAAATATTACTCCGATCGACTTTAAAAATAATGTTCTAAACAACGTACAAATTCAAAAACACCGGGTATAATCAGTCTTAATTTCTTTGAAACAGGTGAAAGTTAGACATTATTTTTTTAGATTATTAACCCTTTTATGATCCGATATTTCTTTTTCAATCTTTAACCTGTATAATTACTTTATTCTGATCCACTCATTACCAGCTGGCAATGCTCTGCTCAACGACAAGCCCTACAATAACCTGAACATGCACAACAACGTGAGCATGAACAACGCTGCTGGCATGGGAATTGGCGGCGGCGTCGGAGGAGGACTTGGTAACCACAACAACAACAACAACGGCCTGCTGATGAATGGCAACAACTCGGTGCCGCTTTACCGCCGACAAGCGTTGACTGGGAATGGCATCGGAGGAGGCTACAATATGCCCGGTCTGGAGACGGGCGCCAACTTGATAGAAGCCCTCTTCCAGGCCAATAACTCGGTGGGAGTGGATCATTCGATGAAGTCACAGGCGTCGGATCACATGCACGGACTGCTGTACAACAATTTCAATGCGATGAAGGGCGGCGGCGGACATGATGTAGACCTGTTTCAGGGCATGCCGCCCAGCGTCGTTCCCCACTCGGAGGCGGGAGGCAATCACCATCACCATCAGCACCAACAATCGTCGGGTGGCTCCTCCTCAGCTGCCACCACGTATGCGGCCGTGTTGAGCCAGGGACACCAGGCTGTGGTTGGAGGAGGCAGTAACGCGGGTCCGTCTCCCGGGCAATCGCAGGGACAGGCGGGATCTGTTGTGGGCGGCGGCGGCGGGAAGCCCTCGCAGGCTGGTGGAGGCGGCGGAGATCTCCTAGAGAAGGATCCGTTTGCGGCCATACGGGAACTGGGACAGGCCACCACCGGATTTTATAATTACTTTCAGTGAGAGGCGGCAGCACAACAGCATCTCATTATGCTGTGGCATCAAAGGGTCTTAACCGAATGTAAAAACAAGAAAAAAACCTAAAAAAAAACAAACTCAAAACAAAAAAAAAAACAGAAAATTAACTAGAAAAAAATGGCAAAAATTCTTAGCTGAACAAACAAAAAAAAACGTAAAAAAATGCCCCAGACAATGGGAAAACAGAGGAAAAATGCGAAAAAAATAAGAAAAAGAACTGCTTCTTAATTATAGTTGTGCCCCCAACCCCCTATTATCCTTATTATTGTTTGCCTTCGTTTAAATTGCAAATTATTTAATTACGGTAGCCTTAAGTTCAACGTGTGAATTATTATAATTAATTAATAATATACATAAATACCTATTTAGTTAATGTTTAGTAGGGTTACTAAAAGTTATTCTTCGCCCAAATGCCGCAGCCGCAGGGATGTGTTGTTGTGTTGTTGATCCCTCTGGCCAATCCCCTCCAGTGTCCCTCCTCCTGCCACGGCTCGCCACTGCATCCAATGGGTTGCTCTGAGCAGCCCCAGAGCAACATATAGACACAGCCTCTCCACACACACACACGCAAGAAAACCTTATCGACTAGAGACTCTTGAACAAAAAAAAATATTTAAAAAAACTTGAAAAAAAAACAAAGAAACATAAAAAAGCAAAAAAAAAAAGATAATTGTAATAACTATAAAAACTGCAGAATGCATAAAGTTAGCTTTAGATATGTAAGATTATATACTTTGAGAAAATTTGTATTGTAAATTTCTTTCTGTATTTTTTAGGCCCTCAGTTTGTTTGTTTCTAATTTTATTTTTCTCAAAGTTATTAAATTGTAAAACTTTTCAATTTTGTACAGCAAGTTGACGACGACGACTATATATTATTAACAACAAAAGGAGGAAAAAATCATTAAAAACTGAAATTTTGTCACGCACTCAAGAATACATAAATTATTGTCCTTATTAAATGTAACAACTTCAGATTATATATACCTATTATATATATATATATATATATTTCATTAATGGCTATAAGGGATATATGAAACTTTTTTGTGTACGAATTAAACATATACTTACATACGACATATATATATACATATATATAGATACATATACATAGATATATGCATATAAATATTTACATTTTGTGCACGAGTTATATTTGTTCCTTTTGCTCCCCCACCCAAAATTGTCGATGTGAGTGTGTAAATTATATTACGATTGTTGAACCCCTCCCTTATCCTGTTCCTCTTCCTGCTGCAGCCATATCCCTCGCATCCTGGCATCTCCCATTTAAACATTATTAAAAATAAACATACAAAAAACCCACAAAAATGCAAAATAAAAATAAATAAGAATCCTTTTCGATAAGAGAGTACATATATTTAATCGATCTTTGAGTTTTATCGTAGTATTTTTGGCTAGCGACTTGGATATAGCATATATACATATTAACTTTATATATAACTGTAATTATTTAACCAATGTAATGCATAACAACCTAAAAACAAAACAAAAACCGAATCAAAAACAAAAAGAACGAAATTCACATTTAATAAAACAAGAAATTGTACTTTTAATAATATCCATCATCCCCTCTCCACGCCATTCTCTCATTGTATTTGTTAAAAACGATCTTCTAGGAAATACACCAACCAGACACCGATTCTCACTTAGTGTTAAATTATATGTAAATTTAGACACAACCAACTAACTAAAAAACAATAATAAACAAACACAGCCACACACACATTCTTCATAGAGAGCAGAAAAGAAAACAGAAGTCTTATTAACGAAGAAAATTTTCCATTTCACAACTGTATTGTATATGTAAACCCATTTATATGAAACCCAGCTGCTGCGCTGAAAATCCTTATAAAGAAAAAATTACACAAAAAAAGAGAAAACTAAAAAAAGATCCCCAAGGGACAGAAAAAAAAATCAAAAAACTTGCTCATATTTTGGTTTACTAGGACAGTGTGATCCTTCATCCCAGCTATCCTCCTGGCTCGAAGGTTTTAAATCTTTCCAAGTTTTAACTTTCTTGCTGATATTTTAAATATCTCCTAGCATTTCTTAAAAGGACTGTCGAAATGTTACTCGGGAATTATAGTAATTCTTTGGGTATGGCTCCTCAATACTACCGATGCTTTTTAAAGAAGTTATATAGTATACTCTACTATTTTAGTAGTATAATATGGGATTTAATTATTATAGCGATGCCATAGAAATCGCTAAGGTATTGAAATCACATGAAATTTTTTAGACCTTGTAAAATCAGGTTTTGCTAGCGTTTATTTAGCAAACATTGTAAACTTAACTAGGGCACTTAATTAGCAAACGAAACTACAACTACAGGAGGTCTCAGATGGGAATATTCAATCCAGATAGCTCCTCCTTGACCTCGTCGTACAGATCCTTGTAGTCATCGTTCTGCCGGATCAGCAGGGCAACTGTGCCGCGCTTAACACCCATAGCAGCTCCCAGATCCGCCCGGCTGGGTGTGTAGGCATAGGGGATGCCCTTCTCCTCACAGACCGCCGGCAGGTGGCACATGATGTCCACGGGTGTCACATCGCCAGCAAATATGCAAATGCTAGGGGAGCGAAAGCGTTATTAGTTTTTATTGTTCGGGTGGGGATTTCTGGATGAACTTACCCAGTTTCTCCCTTGCGCAGGCGAGTCTGGACATCCTTCAGTCCGTTCCGCAGGAAGGTCTTGTGCTTCATCGCCTTCTTCACTAGTTTGTAGCATTTTTTGGCCAGCTTTTTACCTGCCATCGGCTTGGCAATGGCATTCACGAACAACATCTTGTCGTCGTAAGACTCCTCTTCCTTGATGGTGACATCGCCGCTGATCTGGACGGATGCGTCGGCATCTTCAGAACGCTCTATCTTCACTTTACCCATTGTTTTTTTTAGGAAGAATGTGGATATTTTACAAAAACTGCGGTTTCTTCGGTTCAAACACGTGTTGGGTAGTTTTCTAGAGATGGGAAAACTACAGTTGGCTCTAGCACTCACGTTAGTATCGATATATCGAATTTTGTGGTGTGGGCGTTGTAGTCACGATCCGATAGTGGCAAGCATAAATTATTTATATTAAATTGACTTAATTAAATGTTTTGTTCTAAAAAATAGATAAAATTCAGAATGATTCTATTCTATTTGAAATGATCGAAAATATAATATATGTCCATCGATAAGTCGATTGCTCGTGTTCAGTTGGGCGGATAAGTCTAGGGCTGCATAATTTTTTTGAAATGTTTACCATTTTTTCTTTCATTATTTAGGAAATCAAATGATATAAATTAATTTAAAAAAAAAAAGAAATGAATGTATAATCCAATTAATAAATTCAACCTTTTCCAACCATTAAACACCACTTACATTTTTAGATTACACATTTATTATAAACTCACATAAATATTAAAATACACATGACATAGAACATTAAAAGCTTTAAAATTGACCGGACATAGATACACATTAAAAGAATTGCTTGGCCAGTTTAATGATTTGCAAGGCTATTTTGATCTCTCTGGCGCCGCGCACTCCCAGAGCAGCCAAGTCTTCCAGGGTCATATGGATGAGGACCTCGATGTCGATCTCCTGGCGGGTGAACAGCTCCGTGAGATGCTCGTTGCCCGTGCGATTCAATAGAGATCGCACGCGAGGGCTCAGAGAGGGGTGCTCCACCGGGGAGCCGTGCTTGAAGCGCTGATGGACAATGGGACTCCCGGCGTCCTCCTTCTTCTTCACCATGCTTGCCTCCCGCTTCACCCGGATTTCTGGCTTCACCCGGCTGTTTTCCTGCTTCGTCCGCGATTTTGGGTCAGCCGGAATAGACGTTTCCCGCTCCACCAAGCTGCTCCCATTGAGGGTACTCTGGCCCGAGGGCGAAAACACGGATCGCGTGCGCATAAATGCCTGCGAAAAACGCGTCGGCTGACGGCGACTTCCTGTTAAACTTCTCGCGGACATGGCTGGTCGACGTCCTGGCACCTGCAGAGTATGATTGGCCTTCGGGATCCCAAAGAGCCCGGTCCTCGTGCAGCTCTTACTACCACGATGCCCAGTAGGCGTGACGCTATCCTCGGAAGTCTCAAACGTGAACGCCTGTGAGCTTAGGGGCGTCAATGGCGTCAGTGGGGATCCGGGATCTGCGAAAATTACAGTTTATAAACTGTGAAATATATTTCTATATGGTTTTGTATGGAATTACCTCTCCAGGCGCGATTGTAGCGTTCCATTTTGTAAATTTTTTAGCGAGTATTCACGAGCACAAGGGGACGACAAAAAACTTACAAATGCTTTCTTTTACAAAATGCGCGAAAAAAGAATTGTAACTGTAAATTACAGCTTCCACAAAGTGACCGAGCTCCAAGCTCCGAAAAACGGCAAAGTGGATTAAGAAATAATTCAATTCTTTGGAAAATCTGGCAACTCTGGAAGAAGTCAATGTACCGCGAATATTTTTTTAATTTAATATGATTAGCCAAAGCTTAAAGCTGTATTATTAACAATAAAATTATTTATCATAATTATTCGATCCACGAAAATGAATTCAAATTAAAAACAATTCTTTTAAATATATATATATATTAAGAAATCAGAACTGAATAGTTCTTCTAAAAAGAAACCAAACCATTCAGAATAATTTCATTGTAATAAAAACATGATTTATCATTTAGCTATAATATTGTAAACAAAATCGAAGTATATGAATATATGTAAATACCATATTAATCAAGAATACAAAAAAAAGCAATAATTAAATGTAAATAAGCCAATTTGAATGATCATAACCGATATCGGTCTAACCTCTGGTTTTGTCCACGTGATTTAGCTTGAAATCAATAAATATAAACCAAAGTTCAAGGAACCCACTACGCATTAATTTTTAGCGTTTGACATGTCTAAGTACCAAATGTCGTTCTTTATACTTTCTACATAATATTATTTAGCTTCTAATTAAAGCGAGTTTGGCCAGTTCTGATATCTGCGACGGAGTTTTCTTGATTTTGAAATTAGCAGCGAGCAGATGAACCGATAAAAGGTAAACAATTGCAAAACACGACGACGCACTACGGAGCCAATAAAGCGAACAAAAATAATCAATTAAATTAATTAAATGACTGATGAAACTGCACAAAATGTTTGCGTAAAATAATAATAATAATATATACAAGGTCCAATGGCTACACAGGTATAAAATATATAGTATTTAACCTGATTAAAGTTAGTTAAAAATGTAATTCAAAGGCAAGAAATGAAAATAAAATGTGTACATGTAATATATTGGAATTTACAACCATATATAAATTGTAAGTAATATTATTTGGATTTTTTATTTTAATTTTTACTTATCAATCAAAAAGCTAAATTTTATCTTTAATTTATTATATATCTTTATTAGCAAATATGACTTAGAAAGTTTATGGATATGAATAAATAGTTAAAAATGTAGTTCAATGGGAAGAAATGTATAAAATGTTAATATTTAATATATACGAATTTCTAACTATATAAATATGGCAAATAAATAAATAAATAAATTATTCTGAATTAATTGATATATATAATTATCTTAACTTAAGAAATATTAGGAAATATACAAAATAGTCTTAATTTTATTTTTACTTATAAATCAAAAGCTAAGTTTTTAACCTTAATTTGTTTTTTTACTTTATAAGCAAATAAATCTTAGAGAATTATGTATGTATGTAGACTGGTATTATGTGAGTTATGAATAAAATAGACAAAACAATCTTTATATATTTAGTCTAAAAAAAAAACACTTGAATAAAATGAACCATTAGGCTTTAAATAACAATCTATAAAAATATAAAAATTATTCTTATACTGCTTAGAATTGATGTGCTTTGATATGACTCTTTCTTGAACTTTTCCGTCAGTAATTTTTTGATTAGCAATAAAATACATTACTAGTTTTCCATTTCAAGTAAAGTGAATACTTTTTTTCCGCAGTGCTGCGAAATCATGACATTGCCACCTGTTAAAGCCGAGAGACTAAATACGAGTATTATTGGGGCTGGCTGGCTGCTGCTATTTGTGTTTTATGCGCTTACCTTGCTTTATTTGGTTTTTCGTGGGCAAGAACAACACGGTTGGTGGCTGGTGGGCATTGTTATTGTTGTCATTGCGCAGTCGGCATTGCCGAAGCTTTGGACATAGCAACCCCCTTGCGCTTACCCCGCTAACCGCCTGTCTTAACCTGGCAATAAAGCCACATGTGAAGGCTTGTGTTGTTGCCGGCTTTTGGCCGAGAACAGCTGAGTTCAGGCCAGCAGCTGCTTTGTGTTTATATTTTTTCCACCAGCAGAGCCCAGAGCCAGAGCCAGAGCCAGGGGAGAGGCAGCGTCTGCGCAGAAGCTGCCGTCGACCGACACAGCAAGCCGAAGCGGAAAGCCGAGCTTTCGGCCGGAGAACGGACGTATAAAATAGCGATTCCCCGCCGCTGGGCGACTCAGTCGTCTAACGGAGTTCAAACCAAGCTGAGCTGGCAAAGAAGGTTCTGGTGCTAAAAGCCCCGTGGAAAATTCAACGAAAAGTCAGTCGTAAAAATTTGGAAAAATCCTCACACACAAGTCATAAGCCAGTGCGATCAAATATATATAAAAAAGCGGAAAGCCAATAATAATAATATACATACGCGCGACGGTGTGTTGTGTGCCGAGTGCCCATATCCGAAATCCAACAGAAGTTGCCATCAATAAGGCTCGGGGAAAGAGAAAAATATATAAATCGCCATTCAGTTGGGCAGTGTTCTTGAGACATGCAAAAGTAGCCAGTGGAGTGTTAAAAAATAACAACAATAACGACGACAGCACTTGCGAAACGTATTTTTTGCG
The DNA here is from genome assembly GCA_008042775.1 of Drosophila pectinifera. NCBI lineage: Eukaryota > Metazoa > Arthropoda > Insecta > Diptera > Drosophilidae > Drosophila > Drosophila pectinifera. The sequence goes on from VNKC01005207.1 coordinate 159,640, forward strand.
AGTGTTTTTTGCCATTTGCCGCCAACGACGCCGCCGACGCCGCCGCCGCCTCAACAAAAGAACTTCGGTAGGTTTTGCTTTTGTTTGCTTGCTCGCCTGCTGGATTTCATGCAAATTAAATTAAGCAATTAAACGAAAACACACACAAAAATTGTATTTGCCCCGGCGAGCGGAGAGCGGCTGCCGCTGTGGTTCTTTAGTTATGTTTTTGTTTAGTTTTGGCGAATGGATTACCTAATGGTATGATACTGCTCTATGGCTTAGACCTCACCAGGTGATTGCAAAAGTTTCGTTATTAATTTTTTCCCTCTGCCTCTGTAGCCTCGGCGTGGATTTGCCAATAATTACCAAAATTTACCCAATCGGCCAGTTGTTGCAGTTGTTATCGCTGCTGCACTAGTTATTTTTCCTTGCCCTAGTATGAATATATGTTTAACTGTTTTTATTTTCCCGGCAGCGGGGCTCCGACTCCTCCCACTTCCATGAAAATTCAAATAAAAACCCAAAAACTTTTTTAATATCAACAAACGAAACGAGAGGGGGCAGGGCGTGTGCGGGGCCGCTGCACTGAAATATATTTAATTGAACAACAAAAAGAGAGCCAAGCAAACAATCATAGGCAGCGCAGGAAAGTGGATTGTTGATGCCCTCTTTGCCGCTCAAACGATTCACAATGGACCAGAGCAGTACAGCTGCCACCTGGAACAAGTGGCATAATAAATATTTAAGAAATAAATATTTACAAAAAGCGTAAAGCAGTTAAATATTCACGGACTATATCTGGCAAATATCATGCATGCAAATGCATCAAGCGAGGAGAAACGGGAAAATATGGCTTTATAAATACAAAATATATATTCAAATTGTATATAAAATATTTTTGAGTCTATGAAACGAACAAGATGTACGGGAAAATTTAAAAAAATACATCAAAGAAAACCATTTAAATATTCACAGAATATATCAGGCAAATAGCTTTAAATAGTGCATCATAACGGGTAGAAACGGGAAAATATGGCTTTATAAATACAACACATTTTCAAGCTGTATTTAAAATATTTTTAAGACTATGAAAGGAACTAAATATACGGGAAAAGTTTAAAAAATACATCAGAGTACAGCAGTTAAATATTCACAGAATATATCTGGTAGAAATGGGAAAATATGGCTAACTAAATATATGGGAAAATGTTAAAAAATACATCAAAGTAAAGCAGTTATATATTCACAGAATATATCTGCCAAATAGCTTTAAAAAATTCATAATTACGGGTAGAAATTTGAAAATAAGGCTTTATAAATACAACATATTTTCAAATTGTGTATAAAATATTTTTGAGTCTATGAAACGCACTAAAAATACATAAAATTGGGAATGTGTTGTTTGATAAATACAAAATGTTTGAAAATTATATTTAATATATTTTGTAGAAGCCTTTTTTGGTTAGATAAATTTATATTTCGTAAGTTAAGACATGTACAGACCTGGAAAGATAGAGTTTTAAAATAAAGTAATCAAACCTAACAAGTGGCACAATTACATTTCTATAAATACTTTATTTAGTGCTCAAGAAAATCCTTAATTCTTGTTACATATAAGAATTTAATCAAAATAAATCAATAAAAGAATACCCTAAAAATTAGAAATAGCACAATCCTCGGCTGAAATTAATAAAGTCAACATTTGTAAGGTCTATGAACCCTCCCTTTATATATATATATATACATGTCTGGAAGGACCCTCATTCCGATTTAAAAAAAGTACAAAGGCATAAAAGCAAATTTGGAAATGTGCAAACAAAAATTGGCTTTGGCAAACAGATTTGAAAATAAACCAAAACAAACCAAAAAAGCAATAAAAGAGCACCGAAGAGTACGGGGCAAAAATGTTGAAAAATGTAACAAGTCAAAGGAATTTTTTCTACGTCTATTTCATCTGCTCCCCCCATTTCCCTGCCCCACATTTTATTCTCTTTCGCTAGCCCACATTTTTGCGATAATTTAAATAGAAAACTTAAAAAAAAAGAAATAGAAACCAAATTTTGTTTGCTCTCGCTGGAAGCGTAAATAATACTTGAATATTTGAAAACAAAGAGTTGGACTTTGATGTAGTAGCGAAATGCATCGGGTGAAGTTTTGTGGATTTTGTGAATTTGAATTTGATGGAATTTTATAAGAGCAGAACGGAGGAGATACCTGCAGACTAAGCTTAAAGTTAATCAATCATAATGATTTAAAAATAAAAGCGGGAAGCCTTTCCCAGCTTTTTCCACGATTTCCCGCAAAGTTCACAAACTTTAAAAGATTAGAATAAATGCAAAGGAACTTTTCTGGCCTTTTCGATTTGGCTGATTTTCAACTTTTCTTTTAATGGCTTCCTCCTGGCTCCTCTTCCCCGACTCTGCAGAATATGCAAATGGTTCATGGGGCCTTCAAGTATGCGTTGAAAATTAAACGGAAATAATTGAATTATGCTTAAATCCAATGAGAAGCATTTCAATTCGATTCCAACGAAAGTCAGCACAATAACATTGGATAAATAAATACGGAGAGCGCATGAAAAACTAACCTACGGTGGAGAAAATAATGTAAACAACATTTACATCGAGTGGCCAAGGAAAATCTCTTGGAACGGCAAACTCAATTCTCTACAGGTTTTTATTCTTGTTGGTCCTTGAATTATCTGCACTGAGAGTGTTTGACATGCTGCAGGAAAAGCTGCCAATTAGAGCAGGATTTTCATGATGGGATTAAGTCACAGAAATGCACAAAAATGAAAATCTTTTAAATAAATTAAGTCTGGAATTTCCCCAACACCAGAAACAGAGCATATATGTACACACATCTCCGGCACTTTAAAAAGTTTTTTTTTTATAAAAATAAAATCCATAATTAATGGCCGAAATAAAAACATCTAAATCGAAAGAAAAGTTGCAGAAATGTGTGTGAAATTCTAAATTAAAGAATAAACTCACTTTTGTGTGCGTTTGGCGAGTGTCGTCTAATTCCCCAAGAATGTGTTTTCACCCTGAGAACGAGAATGAATATGAATGTGCATCGTATGTTCTGGTAGCTTGAGTCGCCTGCATTGGGGATTTACCAGACCTACAGAAAAATACAAAAAGAAATAACATAAAATGAAAGAAAATTGTCCAACCAAAATTTATTCTGTTGTCGCTTTAGAATAGAGCAGCCACCAAGGACCAACTAAAAAACGAAGGATAAAACACATAAAAATACAGATACAATTTACCAGAAGCCAGCATGCTGCAGTTGTTGGCCGAAAAAATTGGTTGCTGAAGAACTGCAGTCACTATGGGTGGAGTGATAGATCTGATTGTGAAAATAAACCAGACTGACGAGTTGTAACCATCAAATACTCTATAATATAATATTTTTGATAATGAGCAGTTATCAATTATCGATATTTTAACGACAAAATGTTTGCCCGATGTGCATACCTATTTTATTTGTATATCGAAAGGGAAATCCTGCTAGAATGTGTAATGCATACGTGGGTTAATTAAAGTAAATCCTGTTAGAATATGTAAAGCATACTTAGTTAATTATTTATTTTAGTATGTTTAGATATGTCAAAGCAGTTTTATGCATTATTTTTACAAAACACACTTAACTTCGCTTTGTTGTTTATCGATAGAATGCTAAATTTGATCGATATTGCATTGCTTTTTCGATAGTCTCGATATATAAACCAACCCCTATAAAATATCGTGCGCACTCTATAGAAAGGGTATTAAGTGATGCTTCCAAGACCTTCCTTTCGACAGTTTCCAGCTCATTGTGTGCACATTGCATGGGCGCTTTTTTGTTTATCGATAGAAATTTGATCGATATTGCATTGCTTTTTCGATAATCTCGATATTCAAGCCAACCCCTATGAAATATCGTGTGCACTCTATAGAGAGGGTATTAAGTGATGCTTCCAAGACCTTCTCTTTGACAGTTTCCAGCTCATTGTGTGCACATTGTATTTGTTTATCGATAGAATGCTAAATTGGATCGATATTGCATTTCTTTTTTGATAAGTTTGATATTCAAACCAACCTCAATAAAATATCGTGCGCACTCTATATAAAGGGTATTAACTGATGCTTCCAAGACCTTCCTTTTGACAGTTTCCAGCTCATTGTGTGCCCATTGTATAGGCGTTTTTTTTGTTTATCGATAGAATGCTAAATTTGATCGATATCGCATTTCTTTTTCGATTATCTCGATATATAAGCCAACCCCTATGAAATATCGTACGCACTCTATAGAAAGGGTATTAAGTGATGATTCCAAGACCTTCCTTTTGACAGTTTCCAGCTCATTGTGTGCCCATTGTATGGGCGAGTGGAGACGAGCGTCAAGTGACTGCCGAGCCAAAGTCACATGAGTGCAATTTTAAAACAGTGAAAGATATATAAAGCCAAAGCAAACAACTGATCAAATCTCGGCGCTATTGCAATGGGCGTCGTTTTCCGAAATGACAGCTTAGATGTACTCCCATAAAAAAATATCGACGAGAGAGAAACCTGGCTGGCTGTGAAGTCGGCGAGGGCCAGCAAGAACGAAGACGGCAAACAACTGAGGTTGCAATAAATCCCAGGCAAGACAAGCAAAAGGAGCTGCTGCAATTGAACCGCCTGCTCCTTGGCCCTGTGGCCCCCCCTTTCTTGGTGCTCAATCCTCAAACGACCACCATCCTTCGTCCTCCGTCCTGGGTCGAATAGCGCAACAGAATGTCAATTACTTGAATGTGAGGTTAGGTCAAAGCTATATAGCCGAGTCTTGATTTTCATTTGAAAATTCCCTGCCAGCCCGGCCGGCCAATGGGCAATGGGGAAAAACTATTGGGAGCTCTGCGTCTCTGATTGCCTCTCGGTTACTTTGACTAATTTTGGGTTTGTTGCAGTCGGATAGCAAATCGTCTTGCGGAAAGCAATAAATTTTTGTTCAGGAAATTTAATGGATTAAGGGATGTGAGATATTTTCCCTTGATTTGAGCTCTGATTTTTCATATTCAAGCTGCATTTCTTACCTCACCAGCACATTTCTTGTCTGCACTTCTGCCATGCACTTGGCGAAATCCAGTAACCTCTAAAAATAAGCAAGATCTTTTTTACCTGCTAATAAATATATATATATAAACTCTTATAAATTATATAAATTAAATATTAAAAGCATGCGTCAACGTTTTGCTGTATTTCATTGTAATTTAAATAACAAATTTATATTTATTTCAAATATATATTCGTTTGTAGATTTAACACAGCTCTTGTGTATCCGCATGTGATTTCCTTAGATTAAGAGAGGGTTTTTGGCCTAAAGTAGAGTTTAATTAATCAATTAAGATTCATAAAATTTAACTTAGTGAAACTAAGCTTCCTGACTTCATTTTCTCAGAGTGTGACTCCCAAAAAATATGCAGAAGTTGAGCACTTGGCTCTTGGTCCAGGTCCAACGAGTTTTTCAGTGGGCTTTCCCATTTATCGATGGCCTGCTTGCATGTTTGTCTGTCAATTGGATTTCGTCCTGGAAGTGAGCTTTGAGTTTTGAGTTTCCTTTTTGAGGTCCAAAGCCAGAGTCGTGGCACTTGGCCGCCTTTGAGCTGTGAACATGCAAGGGGCTGGCCTGGTCAAATGCCTGCTGCCTCCTGCCTGCCTGCCCGGCTTGGCCTGCACTCGTTTGCAGGTTTCCTTTGTGCCTGTGGGCTTGGAATTCCGGCTTAGAATTGGAGTTCGAAAATTGTTCGCATGCCTTGTCTTCGCTCGCTCGTTGAATATCTTAAATATATAATCTTAGGGAGGAGAAAAACCCTTAACAATGGCGTGAACAATATTAATTAGCTAGTTACCTTAATCTTTAAGTAGAATCAGCAAAGGGTTAATGTCGTGGGCTTATATGAATCTACTTAAAGTAATTGTGGTTAATGCTTATAGGAAATCTCTTTTTTTATATTTTTATAATGATCATACAGCTAGATATCCATTTGAATAGGCTGTTGTTTTAATCTTTAAGTAGAATCAGTAAAGGGTTAATGTCAAGAGCCTATATGAATGTACTTAAAGTAATTGTGGTTAATGCTTATAGAATATCTCTGTATTATTTTTATTCTAATGAAAATATAGCTGTATATAAATTTGAATAGGCTTTTGTTTAAGTCTTTAAGTAGAAAGTAATGTCAAGGGCCTATATGAATAAACTTAAAGTAATTGTGGTTAATGATTATAGAAGATCTCTGTATTAATATTTTTCTAAAGAAAATATAGCTGTATGTCAATTTGAATAGGCTGTTCTTGAAGCCTTTAAGTAAAATCAGCTAGGGGTTAATGTCGAGGGCTTATATGAATAAAATTTAAATTGTGGTTAATGCTTTTAGAAGATCACTGTATTATTTTTTTTCTAATGTAAATATAGAGGGAAACCCATTTGAATAGGCTGTGGCTTGAATCGTGGTTTGATTTGCAAATTACCTTAATTAAACCAGATTCCCTACTTATTAAAATCATTAAAAATTATTTTAATATTCATAAAAATATAAAATAATAAATTTTAAATGAATATACGCTTTACGTGTTTAATACAACATTTGCCTACTCTACAATTTTCCCTCGAGAACAGTTGAAAAGTTTCTGCTTTGGTAAATCTGTGCTCAACTTGATAAACAACGACAAAGGGACATAAACACAAAAAAGCCAGACGGAGTTCTCAGACTATAACAGGATTTACTCCGCGAAAGCTACACTTTAATGAATTCCCATGATCTTTGCATTATTAAAACAACTTAAATATTTATAGAACAACAAGTTGAGGGAGTTGTGAAATACAATTTCAAATACCCTATAGTTTATATAAGCTATAAAAATATTTATATATTTATTTATTAGAAATATTTTTATATTTGCTTTTAATTTTTATATTTAAATTAAGTTAATAAACTAATTTTAATTAAAAGTTGATGGTATTATAAAGTAACTGACTTAATTTTAAATATACAAGCCAAAAGTAATCTTTATAAAATTCCATATACATTTCAACTTAAATTAAAAATTTAACAATTATTATAACAATTTTGAGAAATCTATATATATATAGTAAATTTCCTGAAATTTGTATTGAATTTAAATGAACCTTGCTTTTTAAAAATGTTAACTTAATGTTAATTGTTGAGAAGTAAATATAATAAAATAATAAAACAAAGAAATGTATAGCTGAGGTAAATAAATAGATAGTATCTTCGGAATTAATATATATATAATTATTTTAGAACCCTTCTCCGTCAATAAAGCTTAGTCTACACATTTTTTTCGAGTGCATAGCGTGCCAGTGACGAATACTCCGACGTCTTCTGGCTGTGATGGAAGCAGTCGTAGAAGTCGTCGCATCAAAATGAATGGATATAGTTTAAGTGTATGAAAAACATGCCCGAAACGGAAGAACTAATGGATGGATGTATGGCTGGCTGGTTGGCTAAAAGATGGCCTGTGACGGGGGGCCGCGGCGGGACAGGGGCATATATAGCCAGAACTGTCAGATCTGATGCTACTGCCACTGCTGCCGCCGCTGCTGTTGTTGTTGCCGCTTTATTCTATGAACTCAGAACGCGTCGCGTCATTCGCAATTTTTCTATTGTTTGCGCAGTGTTTTTTTTGTGCGCTCGTTCCTTTTTGCACGTTACGTCTGTTTGTCTGACAGCTGAGCACTGTTTATATGCCAGACATATACACACATGTATGTGTGTGTACCGCCGTCCATATATATCCGGCCATATACGCGTACATATGGACGGGTGTGTGCCCCGACGACTCCCTGTCGACGGAGTTCGCTCGTATTACCCTGTCAATCTTTACTTTCGTGTGCTCGTTTGTAACGTTTTTCGCACTGCAAGTGAGAGGGAAATTGAGGAGGTGTTTTAGGCCATGTCGCCGATATGCTGTAGGTCCTTTTCCTTTTCGTTGGACTATGTACATGTCCTGATTCGGGACTTTGACGGGCAAGTGCGCAGCAAACTATTTTGATTCTGGTTTGACAGGAAATTTCGTCACTCCACAAAAGTTCTTTATGGCTTGGTTTCATTGCATAATTTCAGTAAAGGTTTTTGTTTATTAGCTTATTAAATAGGCTTTAATAAATACTTTAAGGTACAAGGAAGTCTGTTCTTTATGGCAGAGCGAGGGTTTGGGATTCATTGCATAATTTCAGTAAAGGTTATTGGTTTATTAGCTTATTAAAAAGATTTTAATAAATAAAATTAAATTAAATTAAATTAAATATATTTTATTTAATACTTAAAGGTACAAGGAAGTCTGCCTTGTATTTTTCATTCATAGGAAGTTATTAAAACCTTCCCAAAAAATCCAAAAACCCCGCAAAAAAGAGCAAACAGCGGCAGAAAAGACAAAAAAAGTGCGATGAAGGCTTTGTCCATGTTCGCTGCTGGAGAAATGAGCAAAAATTCCACAGAAATGGCAACAAGGAGTGAGTTGGGAGGGCAAGGACTCGTGCTCGGGCTCGGGCATGGGGGACACTCTGCCTTGTGTGACACAAGTGACACTATTTTCTGGCGCTGCCAGTGCCACAAGTAGAAATGCGCTAATGCTCGCCGTTGCAGGCAGGCGGCACACTGGGGATGCAGCGCCATGTTGCAATTATTATTTCCGGCTGGAAGCGAAAAATAAAGTTGGATATGCAATGAGCAGGAAGCACCAGCACACGCCAGAGCACAGGCGTGGCGTGCGAGAAAATGAGGCCTGCGCGAATAACACTTATCCGCAGCGTTGGCCAACCTCAAAATTCTGCCGGCGATGGGAGCGTGACAGGGATTATGTCAGCTATATTGAAATATATATAATTGTATATATTGATTTTAATTAATGGAGTAGTATGCTTCGAAGCCGAATAGATTTTCTGTTACTCTTTGATATTATCGAACAACTTAAGCTATTAATTGTAGAAACGTAATAGAAAAATCATTCTACACAGAATATGTCCTCATAAGTGGTTGATTTATTAGTACTTTTAAGTTTTCTAACTAATTTAGACTGATTCCTTTATCTTTCCCTGGATTGAATGATTAATTGTTCAAGAACACAGTTTCTATTCATTTTGAATTTATTTATTATATTTTCATTTTAAAGCTTAAGGCAAATGGTAACTTTCATATGAATATTTTAGGTGGATGTTTTTATGCATGGAGATTATAGTCACGGAGATATCTCTTTATCCTGGGCCCCCACTGTCCTTTTTTGCCTCGGTTGCCTGGATTCCGGCCCATCAACACGGAGGCAGCGAAAAAATAACCGTACGTAGCTCGGGCTGCGACGCCGCCGTTTCCTCCCTTTGTTTGTGTGCAGCGCATAATTTGCGAGACAAACATGCAAAAATGCCCCAGAAGTGAAAAAAATATCCTACATCCAGCCTACATCCCAGATCCGTGCATATATATACATATATGCAGTGCGCCCCGCCATACAGACGGATCCGAAAAGGGAGAACAATTCCCGAGCAAGTTGAAGTGCAAAATGGCGGGAGCAAAGGACTCGGAAGGCGCGCCGAAAATGGGGGTCTCTGCCAGGAGGGGAAACAGGGAGCTTGTGCGGTTGCAGCCTGAAGATTTTGAAGTTTTTGCTGCGGTGGCCGCCCAGTCTCTGGGCCGCTGTTCGTTTCGTTTCGCTTCAAGACGCAGAGTTTATCTTGCGCTTAGGCGCAACGGCCGCGAGTTGCAACCAACGGCTTCATCTCAAAGGCTCTTTGCTGCCTCGATGTGTGTGTGGTGTGGTACACTCAAAGAAATTTAAAGCTTGGAGACTAAAGTATTATATTATGTTAGCGAATGCAAAGCTTAAGAGTACCAGCGATTATTACTACTCATAGGAATCATATATTAAAGGGAGAATAACTTTCATGGGAGTTTGCTTATCGTATAAGTAATAAGTTTAAACTTAAAACTGGATTATTATACTTTATATATCTTTAATATCTATATATATATATCTTTAATATCTTTTTATATCTTTAAGAGAGCCTCCTTACACAGGCTGCTCACACAGAGCCCCTGGGCGACATAACCTATTCGGCTTTTATCGCAGATAGCTCACGAAGCTGGCCGAAGTCGACCGAAGTGTCTGCCTCGGCTCTTGGGCACACAGGGGTCTCTGTGTGAGCAGCTCTGCTTAAAGGCTTTTTCAAATATTTGTGCTTTTACCGTAGTCTAAGCACCTTTAAAGTAATTCTAAAAAATTAAAACAATGGGTATTAACATTAAAATTAATAAGTATTGTATAGATTTTATAACCTAAAGTATACTTATTTTAAAAATTCAAAGTCTAAACCTCTATCAAACTAGATACTATTTAACTTACTTATAATACAATTTGAAAACCTCTATCAAACTAGATACTATTTAACTTATTTATAATACAATTTGAAAATATCTATCATACTAAATACTTTTGAACTTACTTATAATATAATTCGAAAATAGAACTTGCACTTATCATTATTATTTTGAAATGTACCTGATTATTTTCACCTGCAGTGCCTATGGGTTTTGTTCGTACCTGATTACATTTTTTTCCTCCGGTGAGTGCCCTTCGGTGTGGCAGCTTTTGTGGGCTTTTTGACTTGTTTATGGCCATAAGTTGATTTGAAATGAAATGGAATTCTCAAAAAGGGATTTGGCTGCCGGCTCGTCCCGAAACCTCATTATTGGACTTCAAAGCGAATGGGAAATCCCGCGGCCAAAAAAACCCGTTCAAAAATGGCCTCCGTTTATTTAAAGGAAAATATACCGCACCGCCGGCAGCCAGTAACCGCCACACACACACCAACACACCGCTCTCCCCGCACACACCGAGACACAACAAAAAATTGATCAATTTTATTATTTTTTTCTTTACGGGCTTCCCCGCTTCATTGTCTCGGCTCCAAGAGCGGAGGAAGGATATTATTGACTAATGGCTGCAGTCGAGGCAAATTTATGGTCCTCAGATGGACGTGAGTGTGTGTGTGTTGGGATGTGTGCGAGTTAATGAACATTTTTGATGGTAATTGAATGCTACGCTGGGGTTTGCCGCTGTAGTTATGGCTGATGAATTGCCCGCCGCCGGCGCCCTCACCTCGGGGCATAAAATATATAATTCATACATGCGATTGATAAGCGAAATGAATTTGTCATGAAGTCGCGGGCCTTGATTCTCAGATGCTGATTGCCGGGTTAACCAGAAAAAAAAACCAAGCTAGTGAGTAAATAAATAATTGTTCTGAGCACTTCGTGCCTGTCACCGCATAGAAATCCAAAACTTTCAATTCGTTTGAGAATTACACAGAAGTTTTGAGAAAAAATAATAGCGAAATGGAAACGTAAAAATGGATACAAGTTGCAAATAAACAAAAAGCCAAATCCCTTGTAGCAATAAAAAAAGAAGAAAGTCGGAAGAAAACAGAGAAAAGGGTTAAAGTAGCAACTGAAGGAAAACAAAAGGAAAACATTTGTTTAGCACTTGAAAAATGTGCTCGACTGCGCAGGGAACGGCGAAATTCTGCGGCCCCTGATCATGTGATTCCCCCTTTGGCCACACCCCCGCCAGATCCCCCCTGCCCCTTTATACTTGTCAACCTTTATATGAACATTTTTGAGCACTTTTTCTGTTCTTCCTAGTTAGACTTTGTGATCCCAAAAGGGGTCTGCGTGTGCCTGCACTTGTCGCTTTTCTATATGGGTTGCACAGTGGTATACTGCTTATTTACTTCAGGAGTTAATATCATTTTAATATGACTGATTAGTTTAAGGAGATGTAAGAAAATGTTAGCAGCTTTTAACTTCAGGTTAAGGCTGCTTTCCATCATTTTATTGCATTTAAGGTCAGCTATATATGACCAATTATATTTATTTTCTTAAAGCACTCAAGTCTCAGTCAGTTGTCTATTGTTCATTTACTTTTGGAGTTAACATCATTTTAATGTAACTGATTAGTGTAAGGAGATGTAAGAAAATGTTAGTACCTTTTTACCTTCAGGTTAAGGCTACTTTTTATAATTTTTTTGCCTTTAAAGTCAGCTTTAAATATATGACCTCATTTATATATATTTCCTTAAAGCACTCAAGTCTCAGACAATTGTCTATGGTTTATTTACTTTTGGAGTTAACATAATTTTAATGTGACTGATTAGTGTAAGAAGTTGTAAGAAAATATAGTTTATTTTTAACTTTAGGTTAAGGCTACTTTTCATCATTTTATTGCCTTTAAAGTCAGCTATCTATAACCTTAATTATATTTATTTTCTTTAAGCACTCAAGTCTCAAACAGTTCAAAATGTAACCTAAAGCTGACTTCAAAACGCCCTAAAACCCTTCTATAAGTATACTTGTGTAATTAAAATATTATTTGTAAACAAAAATACATTTTTAAAGTCCTTTGACGTCCCCCCAAGGACCACTGTGACTGGCCATATTTTTTCGTTTTGCTTTTGTCACTGTGGTCACGCCGCTGTCATCAAGCCAGATGCTCCCCCGTCTCGAAAATTCCTCGCCTTGTCCCTTCATCGGGCAAACAGTGCCCGGCAGAAGGGGCAGGAAAGGGGGAAAAAAGGCGGGAAAACTGGGGAAAACTTTGGGGAAAACCGAGGAATACAACATAATTGCAATTTGCGTAATTGTGCCCCTAAAGCTGAATGAGAAATGAGCGGCAAAGAGTCGTGCTCAGAGTAACTGAGAGGCGCTGCCCGAGTTGAGCTTGCTAAGCGGCGCGGATGACAACACGGGCGGACACCACGGACTCCGGAACGGACTGGAGCACGGCTAAAATATGAATATCCGAATGTACTTAATAAACAAAAATACAAAAGAAAAGCAGCCAAAGTAAACAGCATGTAGTATGCATGGAAGGAGCGCACAATGCTCGCATTTCCTCCCCCCGAACTTTCACGGACCCACAATATTTTCCTGGGAGAGCTCCCTAACCCTAAGAAAATCAACAAGGGGTTTTCGTGGTCGTGGGGGGTTCCGGGTGGCTTCCGTATGACACCCATGGAAAACTGCACTGGAGTTTATTTGGGTTTTCTGAAGGGGGGTTCTGTGTTCGGTTGGGAATATTTTTAATTTTAATATGCATGCTGGACGCTGCCCGGAGGCGTTGTTTCTGGGTTGGGCAACATCAGCTGGAGTTTTCATGGGTTTTTGTATCTGTTGATGGTATGTAGTATTTTGTTCAGCTTTTATTGTTTCATATATATGCGAATTTTACGAGGGGATTTGGATTTGCATTGGTCATTTAAATGTTAAATATTCCACCAGGTTGCTGTTATAGGTGAAAGTGAATTAAAATATAATTTACACAAACATTTGCAGAATCTATTTTTACATGTAATGTTAGGTAATAAAATTGCACTGTTATTTTTAGCAGGATTTTAATGGTATATTTGAAGATTAAACTACTGGCTAAATGAAAATATTCTGACATTAAAAGAGGTTATATTGTTGCATAACGAATAATAAATATTATTGGTTTCTATGATTCTTTATAATTAAACAAATTAATGTTTGGGTAAAAAAAAGTGGTAAAAAATGTGGTTTGTTATATATTTTAATTGAATTTTAAAAGAACTTTGCAATATTTGTAAGAAATTGTATTTTATATAATCCTTTAAATGTTTTGCCATCCCTTAATTATCAGTTAAAAATATATATAAATTTTTGAGAGATTTATAACAGAATTTGCAAAACGACTGTAATTATTCGCTTAATTATTCTTTCTAAATATTTGTTCGCTATCTGTCTTTAAATAATATTCTTATTTAACTTATACTAAAAATAATAATAATATATTCAAGACCTTCTTAGGAAATTTATCTTTTTTAATCATTTTAGTATTATAAAATATTTCAATAATAGGCTAGTTCACACAAATGATTGTCGCAAAAGCTGCGTTTAAAATTACAAATCACCTTTTAATCAAATAGGGAATTTTCCCACATTTTTCACATCTAGTGAGACAGTTCATAAATTGGCGGCAAACAATGTTTGGACCCATTACACCTGCCGTGTAAGCCCTCTTAGACGTCAATTTGCCGCTTCGCCTGAGTTGTTGCCTTCACCTTTTTCTGCTTAAAGCCATGTGTTTATTTGTTGGCCAGCACTTTGTAAGCCACTTGGCGGCAAAAGCCAACTCGAGAGTTGTGCAGCGGGGAAAAAACAGGCAGCAAGCAGCAAGTAGCGGGCAGCAAAAATAAAATTACTCACCGCCCCCGCAGAAGCAGCTGGCCAAAAAAAAAAATGAAGGAAAAAACTCGTTGCCAAGCTTATTGTCAACTATTTAAATGCTGCAATTTCGGCCTTTTGTGCAGGCGGGATGTGTGTGAGGCCCGAGCAGCCATTACACTTGTGGCCATTGTTTGCCTTTATAGCCTTTTGTTGCATAAATCGTTTACAACAATAAAAAAAATGGGAGAAAAAGTTACTGCCGCTATCGCCACTCCGCCCTTCTTGTTCTTGTTGTTCTGCTGGTTGGCCGTGTGTAATTTGTCATTCACACCACGTGCTCGGCTGAGAGCAGGAAGAGCCACCACTGCAGTCTGCAGCTCTTCACCCATTTTCCCCCTATTTCTTTCTCCCAGCCCCACTTTTCCAACCCACTTTTCCAACCCACTTTTCCGCAATCCAGCCCCCCTCCATCCAGCATTTTTAATGGCAGCGAATACACGCGTAAGACGCGACCATTTCCATAATGCAGCACAAGAGCCACCAGCATCTTCAGCTCGGATTGGTTGCACGTTGCAGTGCACGGTGGATATAACTCGATTGATTTGGACAGAAAAAAGGAAAAATCAAAGAATATTGAGGGGATAACTGGATTTTAACAGGGGATTTTCCAGATCTTAAAACGCAAGAGAATTATAATAGAAAAATGCATTATAAAATTAACCAAAGATGTCCTTCTCCTAATTTATATTCGGAGTATCCATTTAACTTCTTTTAAAATATGGGATAATTGTAATTAATTAATTAATTAATTACAGAAGAATTAGTTAATTAATTAATTACAATTATCCTATATTTTAAAAGAAAATTAAATGGATACTACGAGTATTAATAAGGAGAATAATAATAGAAAAATGCATTATTCTCCTAATTAATTCTCACAGTATTCATTTAATTTCTTTTAAAATATAGGATAATGATATTAATAATTAATTAAATTAATATAGTCCCTATTAGGTAGCTAATTATGATTTAATTATATTTCTTCTTCATTATATTTCTTAATTATATTTCTTCTTCAAACATGTTCAAGTTAGCTAAGGTCTTAGTAACATGATTTAAAGAATGAATAAATTCCAAAGTTTTCTTTTTGGAATCATGCTTTATACAAACTAATCCTATAAATTAATTGAAAAATAAAGAAACCTAAGGAATTTTTATTATACATAACACCATTCTTTCCCACTGTGCCCTGCACAGAAAAGTGCAAACTTTATGCACTCGAGCTGTATTTAAATGGTGTGTGAGCATTCGGAACCCTTCTCTTCGTGTCGCAGCATCTTTGAGCTCTTTTTTCGTCCTTCAGCTCGGCGCACTTTTGTTCTTAAAATTCTGCGTACGTGATCGAAATGTTTGGCAATGTAATACATTCACTACTTTCAGTGCTTATATCCCCGCTTATAGCTTGAATATAAATTTATCTTAACTTGTTGTTGCAGCTTTTTATTCCTGAATATGTTTGGGAATTTATGTAAATTATTCACAGCATTTTGGTGGATTTGATGGAGTGGAAATGGCAGCTTAGGGATGTATTAAAAGAGATCATCGAATTGAAGATGTAAAAGTTAATAATTTGTAGTAAAGCTTGCAGAAAATGAATAAATCTTGCGGTAGTGAGTAAATCATCGTTAAGTAAAGATCTGATAATTTCCTATACATACCCACATTATTCAGTTATCAACTTTGTTTGCTACTAAAACTTAAAGTAAACAAAACGGCCTAATATCACGTATACGCCATGGTGGTGTACCTAATTTTATTTATTTAAATGCTTACTCTTGGCACCTGATCAAGATGATTAATATGCTTAATGGGTATTGTTTAGACATAGGCCTATGAATAGACACCAGGTGGAGGACCGCTCCGATACCAGATAGCCGGGCTCTCGGTGACCTTTTGTCTTAATTACACACACACACATAGACGACACCGGGGGCCCAGACGACCCATTTCAAGGCAAAACGCCACCAAGAGCCACCCAGAGCGGAGCTCCCCAGCAAAGAAATATTAATGAGCTGCTGGCGACTTGGAGTGTTGAATAAACAGAAGGAGGAACAGAAACAACAACGGCAGAGGCAGCGGCAAACAACACTTTGTCTGCTCATAGATTTTTGATTCAAATTTAATTACTTAAAGGAAATTATACTCAAATTGGCTTTCAGCCTTAGCTCACGCAAGTGGAAAATATTTTCATCTTCATCAAGATATTTTTGGTGTGTGCCTGAGTGGGGATAAAGTGGAGTGTGGGACGGAGCAAGGGACGACGATTGTTTTTGGGTGCCCTTTTTGGGCGCTCTTTAATGCTATTAAAAAGGCTTTCAGGAGAATATTTTTCGGGTTATTTTAGAATCAATTAATCTATTAAATTGTATATATTTAATGGCACAAAATGGTTGTTGTGGCTCTCTTGCTGGCCATTTGGTCATTTGGGGTTTCTGGGAAAATTGAAATGGATTCTGTTGAGAGATTATAATTTCGGGGAGTGTCCCTTCCTATTTAGCTAAATGAGGTTGATAAAAAGCTTTTAACTTTGCTTTAAAATCGATCAAAATATGCTGTAAATATTTATCATAATTTAAAGGCTTAACTGCCCCTTTTCCGTTCTGTAAATTACCGAAAATATATTTCCACATTTAAATGTATCTATTATTTATTGAATATTTTTGCCCGATTGTATCGAAATAATTTATAGAAACATTGACAAGATTATCGGGGTTAGCCAAGGCAATCAAAAAGCCAATTTAGCAAAACCAAAATCAAATATACGATTCCAATCAGTAGAAAAGTGTCAACCGAACAGAAAATTTGCCAAAATTTATAATTGTGCCAAGAAATGGCAAGCAAAACAAACATATATGTTTGTGCGCTATGTAAATCATAGTTCAAGGCTGCATTTAATGCAGTTTGCTTAGTACAAGGGCGAAAACCACTTGCGTCTGCCAGAACTGGAATAAAAATGCAATCTTTTCTCTACATAAGAGTATAAGTGTGACCGCAAACAAAACGTATATAAAATGCACATATATATAACGTATATAGGACCACAGCCAGCGTTTAATATAAAAATAAATAAAACGGAACTAGGTTGGCCCCCAGCTTAGTCAGCGAGCAAGGGAAGGGCGGGAGGGCACAGAAGTTACATCAGAAATAAGAGCTATGCCTGACCTTGACTTATAAACAGTTTTATAACAATTATTTTTGCATTTTTCTCGCTGCTGCTCGCTGCTTATAATTCCAACTCGCAGTCGTACCGAACAGAAATCATTATAAAAAATAATAAAAAACCTAGAAATAAAGAAGCGAAGCCCACTCGACTCGATGCAAATAAGCAAAGCAGCAGCAGCTCGTTGAGTGATGCTTGCGAAGCTAAGCCAGCTGAGTGGGTCAGTTATGCCAGGCACATGCAACCACAGTGAGCACTGCCTAAAGACGAACCTAATTAATGTGCCTTTTAATATAATATATAAACTCTGAAAATATAAACTATTAACTTAAGCTCCATACTTTTTTTCTAAGATCTTAGTTGTCCATTTGTGTATCTGTTTAAATAGAAAAATATTCATATAACTATGGAGATGTTAATAAAAAGACTTTAGTTTTTCGGGACTGTAGCAAATGTGATATTGACTGGAAAACATAACATATTTGTATATTATATGTATATTTTATATTGTATTTATTTGTATATTTTATATATATTTATATTTTATATTGTATATGTATATATTATATTTATATATTACTTGAATATTTTATTTAAAGAGTTCAGTTAAGGGGAAGAATTCAGAAGGATTATGTAGACTTAAGGCTTTTTAATCTGTCTATCTTCTATCTATTTATCAAATACATTTATTTATCAAATACATTTTTCTTTAATTGATACTAAGTAGTATCCGATGGAGAATATATTATAATATAATAGTATCAATTTCCATATATTTCTGTATTTAAAAATATAAACCCTACAAGCCTTAAGTAAATACCTAAAGCTTTCTTAATAAGCGTTTAACAAATCACCTTTGACACTTGCCGCAAATACTTGGCAATATGTCATCATCAACTATTTTTTACTGAGAAATTAAAATGAACGAAGCTTCGTTTTCGCTAACAATAGGTTCCTTCTGTACCTTCAGACCGCTTATAATTGCACACAATCAGGTGACTCTCAGCTAGTTAAAGATTTGCCCATGTGGGTAGGGCCCACCCCACCCCCCTGCACAACAGTCACTTCGTCAGTGCCCAGAAACCGCCCCTGCAAGTCGGATCCACAATAACTATGCATGAGCTATATGAAAGTCAAATAATAATGATTGGAACGAACCACAAAAACCGACTGCGCCACAAAATCAATAATTAAAATCGCTGCAAGGTGCTTCTCTTGATTACACCAAGATGTACAAAAGGCCAAAAAAATGCTAACTCAAAAGGCAGCCACAAATATCAGCAATTTAAAAAAGATGAGCATAAGGCAACAAAAACTACAACAAATACCAAAAACAAGATTCGAGCGAAGACAGACAGACACAATCACCGACAGAACGGCGATGAGTCGTCAACGATAGACAAAAATGAGAATAGCGATACAGCTCCATAGTTAGAATAAAAAAATAATTATTAAGCTTAACCACAAAAGCAAAATAAAAGGCAGCGTTGGATGCGCCCCAAGGTCAGGCGAGCAGTTTTATCGTATTGAATTCACGGCGTTGAGAAAAAGATAAAGAAAAATATGAAAAATAATCAAAATAATAACTCTGAGTAATTAAAGTCGATTAGGAAAAAATAGTCAGGTCTAGACACTTTGGGATACCCTAACAATAAGTTTTATGAAATAAAATTTGGAGATGAAATATAATTGGTTAGAAATTAGAAATAAGATAAGTTCTTTAAAGTTCGTATGACATCGGAATAAGATTTTATTTTTATTTAAAAGAGAAGTCAAAGTTTAAAAATATGGAATATATATATATATTTATATATATATTAAAAAAAAGCTATATATTAAAAATATTATAGTAGCTTACACAATAGTGAAATTATTTAAATATAGAAATATGTATATATAGAGTAATATATCTTGTTATCCAATTTACAAGCTATTTTTAAGTTTAATTGAACCTAATATGCAGTTTACATTGCATATGTAGAGCAGCCAACCTAGTATTCTTCACACTAATATTAAATAATTAATGTATAGCTGTCACTTGTCTAAAAATATCTTAAAGCTTTAAACAAAAAGCTTGTAGTCGAGTTTGTTTAATTTGTAAACACCCTTTCGGGATTCCTAACAGAATATTTAATTCCATTTTATTTTTATAATTTATATGCGTGAGCAGAGAATTTTACATATGTTCCTTATTCTATATAGTATAATGAGTTTAATTACAATTAAATTATAATATGAATGAAAATAAACTGTAATAATTCGTGATAAATATAGATAACAGATTTATTTGAGTATTATATAATTTTATATAAATAAATGTGTTAGCATGTGTTTTGTTTTAATTTCTTTTAAATTTTCCACTTAACACCTATATATTAAATTGCAATTGACACATTTGCACAAAAACAAGTGGAAAATATTTAGATACATTTTAATTAATTTATATTTCCACAGAGTGAAAATAAAGCATTTCCCCAACAAGATCTTTTAATACATATTTCTTTACTACATATATTCAGCCTTAAAATATGTATTAAAAGAGCTTGATGGGGAAATGCTTTATGGGTATTCAGCTTTCAAGGGTATTCAGCCTTAAAATATGTATTAAAAGAGCTTGTGCAAAATCTCAAATTAATTGGTTCAATTAAAACTAATATGCGTTGCATGTGTAACTGCCTTAATAATGCACTTGACCTAGTATAATTCACAAATGAAATTGTTTCTATATACAAAGTATATAGCCCCTGGATAGTACCAACAGAGCAATCGCACATCGATAACCCCAGCAAGTGCAATGTTTTATGGCCCTGACATGTGTAAGCCAAAGGGCTTACCAACTTGTGGGGGATGTGTTCGACGAGTCGGGCTTTATGTTCTTCTCGCATCTGGTGCTAGAAGTTATAACTCTCTAATCTGTTGCTGCTGCGCTCTCCGGGCTGCTTTTTGTTTATCTGCCAACTTTGACAGACATCAGGAATGGAAGCCGCTTGGAGAGGCGGAGCGGCGCGGCGCGGCGACAAAAAGTGACAGCATCCTCAAAACTATTATACTCTGCAAGGCCCCAGAGGCGTCATGCTCGAATCTCGGTCGGAATTCTCCGTCCTCCGTCAGAGAGCCAAGTGGAGATATTGCGAAATTTCGCACTCCCAAAGCGAAAAGCGAACAAACGCTATTGACACAAGCTGGATAAGCTGACAAAGGTGCTAAAAAATGTGAGAAGATTGAACGCTTCAGCGACTCACCTGACTAACTGACTGGCTGACTGACAGACAGTTTATCGAATGATGGACGGCTGGGTACACTCGACGACAAATCCCAGGAATTCTCACTTAAATCAGGCAGGGGGAGTGCAAGTAGGAACTTACTTAAAGTCTATTAAAACTGAGATGAAATAGTCAAGAAATAGGCAAGGTGTAATAATTTATTGCATATTTATTTATCAAGATAAAGGTTCTAGACAGGTTCCCATAATTATTAATTAAATTAATTAAATTATATCTGGAGACTATTATTTGTACAGAACTCTTGTGCTCATATCTTGGGCTACCACCTTGTCTGGTTCTAAACAGGTTCCCATATATTTATTGATTAAATTAATTAAATTATTCCTGGAGTCTATTATTTGTACAGAACTCTTGTGATCAAATTACTTTACATTACTTCGTGGTGTGTACCTCCGCCTTCCTTCTATTTAATTTTTTTGTAGTCAAGCTGCCAAGTAACTGAAACTGGAATTAACTGAAGCCATATTTAGTGACAATTAGTGGAGACAACAGCAGTCGCCGCTGCCACTGCCTTCGAGCTTAACAATTTTAAAATCAAGTACGAGTATTTTGCGCCGAAAATGTGAAATGCGACACAGTTTGCGAAATGCGAAACTCGGCGAAAAGTTGACAACTTTAGCTGGGGGAATGTGTCGTGACACTCGGCACTCAGAAATGCAAATTTAGCTGCCGTTTTCCCCAGGATTGATGGGCTGATGAGGTGCCAAACTAAAGCAGACCGTTTGCACCATGTAAATAGGGGTTAAGCGATGTCAACTCTCCTACAGTATTAAATAACAATTTTCTTAAATTATTGAAAGATTGCCGCAAGTCATAATATTTACTTCGATGCCCTTTTGAGCCATAAAATGTAGCCATAAAATAAAAAAGTAAAACAGGCAGGCATATGATTTAGGGTTTACTCTTCTGATTGGAGGGATAAATCTTTTGAGTTCAGCCAAGTTGGCGAAATTTAAAATCAATATTAAATGGGATGAGTCAGGAGGGTAGGTAACCGTGGCATAATATGAAAGTATAAAATTAATTGTAGACCATCTGGAGAAGGTTAAGCTTGAACTGCAGACTTGTTTGGATAAATAATTAGTAAAGTTTTTATATTAAAGTGTTAATTGTCTGTGAGCATTGAGGGAAACTTGCAGCTATTTTTACTTCCATTTATATATATGATCTACGGTTTACTCTTCTGATTGGAGGGATAAATCTTTTGAGTTCAGCCAAGTTGGCGAAATTTAAAATCAATATTAAAAGTATAAAACTAATTGTAGCCCATCTGGAGAAATTAAGTTTCAAAAAACCTGTTTAGATAAATAATTAGTAAAGTTTTTATATTAAAGTGTTAATTGTCTGTGAGCATTGAGGGAAACTTGCAGCTATTTTTACTTTCATTTATATATATGATCTATGGTTTACTCTTCTGATTGGAGGGATAAATCTTTTGAGTTCAGCCTAGTTAGCGAAATTTAAAATCAATATTAAATGCTATGAGTCAGGAGGGTAGATAAACGTGGCATAATATGAAAGTATAAAATTAATTGTAGACCATCTGGAGAAGATTAAGTATCAAAAGACCTGTTTAGCTAAATAATTAGTAAAGTTTTTATATTAAAGTGTTAAAATTCTGTGAGCATTGAGGGAAAACCTGCAGCTATTTTTACTTTCATTCACATATACAAGATATATAAGTAGTTCGTGACCCAAAACTATGAAAGAAACTCGTAAACCACCATAACTGAACCTATCCAGTAAAGCCGCCCAGTTGTTTCTCAGCCTAATGATTTATTAGCCACACACTTAGTATTCTGGTGTTGGCAGGGCCAAAACCAGAAAAAAATCTGTTCCACGTCCATCTCTAATGACAACTGACAAGCCGTACTACCACTACCAGCCCCTACTGGTTCTCGGTCTCGAGCGAGTGGCATTGAGGCATTTAACGCGTTTATATTTAAAATGTATAGTATGACTACGCATATGGTGTCTGGCTAAGTACATAAATGTATGGGCATGGCTAAAAGTGTGTGCTTGTGTGTCGTAGCCGCTTCTGCTTTTGGCCAACTCAGCGCACACACACTCGCAGTGCATACATAATTAATTTATAAATTGTTAAGACAACGAACGATACAACACTTGGCCGTACATTTCTTTTGATGCTTTATCAACCGACTGGCCTGGGGATGGGGGATGGGGGATGTGGGGACTGGCACTGGGGCTTGGCATTGAGCTGGGCGGCCTGAATGGGGTGCGGACTGGGGTGGGGTTGGGGTGGCTTTGGGTGCCGTTGTCGTTGGGTGGCGAACTGACAGCTAGCGTAACGCTTCGTTTGGTTTTGCCTTGACAGCTGCCCGCCTACTGGCGGCAATCCAAAGGGGCTAGGGGGGCGGTGGGGATACCGGGAAGTCCCAGCCAACGATGGGCCATACAGTCAGCCTGTCTCAATTAAGCGCAAATTGAATTAAATACTTTCACATGCGAAAACAAAGCTGGCCAAACACGCACACTGGCGGCGGCCAGGATGAGTCTATAGAGCGGGACGTGTTTTTCCTATTAAAAAGAAAAATGTGCATGGGGAGACTTGAAAGGCTCCCAGGTTCGGGCCCGGTCCAAAGCAGAGCTCTGAATCTGTGTGAGATGAAATAATAGCCAGGGAAAGCCAAGAGACACAATGATAACAAATTGAACGTGTGCCGGTTGGGGCTGATGGTCTATCATTTCTTATAGGCTTCAAGGAAATCGTTTCCGGAATAGGCATTCCTTTGCCGGATCTTGGTTTGTTGGTATTTTCTTTAAGTCTACATAATATTTAATTTATATTTACAATTTTAAAAACAATTTAATTAAAGTAAGCTTTTTGTAAGCTTATAAAATTAAATCTAAATAATTTCAAACTTTTTTTATTTATCTTGAAAGCTGATTACATTTTTCGAAGAGCCCATTAAATTTATTGATTTATGTTGTTGCCATCGTACTCGAGTTGTAATGTATTTTTAAGAGGCTTAAAATTAGACTGGCAGTCTTGAAACAATATTCTGCTTGTAATCAAATTGTTTTTATTTTGTAATTAAATTAATAAATATTTTACTTTAAGGGTATTTAGAATGGAGACTAATTAAAGACTTAAACAGTATTTTCAATGGGTTTTAGTTGTAAAATTGGCTTGAATACTTTACTCCTGAATTATAATGTATTTTTAAGAGGCTTAAAATTAGACAGGCAGTCATGAAACAATATTCTACTTGAAATCAAATGGTTTTTTATTTTGTAATTAAATTAATAAATATTATATTTTAAGGGTATTTAGAATGGACACTAATAGGAGATTTAAACAGCACTTTCCAGGGGCTTTAGTTGTAAAATTGACTTGAATACTTTACCCACTGATAATTATATTAAGGTGAATCTTAATATGAAATTTCATTAGCATAAGTGACTTAGAAATATTGATTTTTATTGTTATAATTGTAGTTCTGAGCTAGAAAGTGATTTAACGAGGCTTCTTATCTTAAATGAGACTCGCGGGACTTGAATTTAATTTGTTTTAATTATACTCAAGGTTAATGTATACAAGATAAGCATTAATTATTTAATTTTAATGAATCTATTTATTTTTCTAACAGAAATTACATTGATTTCAAGACAGAAGTTGAAGAAAAAATTTAATAATTGATAAGATAATATTTTCTATGTATTAAGCCAGTAGCATATCTGAACATATTGTTCTTAATTGCGGCAAGTGCTGAAATCCAAAGAGTTTAAAATATTTTTCCTCCCCCAGCACAAATTACGCGAAAATCGAAACGGTTACAGAATTTTGCAACTCCAAGCTAAAAGCTGATTTAAGGCGGCTTATAATCTCAACTTAGACCTGGCTAGAGACCGAAACATACCTTTATTCCCCACTCGAGCTCAAATTGGTTTAATTATATGGCTACGTAATGCCTTCTGGTTCGCTCTGGGCCCCACTGTGCTAAGCCCTGCCTGCTGCCGTAAATCCGCAGAGCCGCCGAGACTATTACGTGGTTAAACGCACCATGTCCACATAGGTCTCAGATGGCAGATCTGCTCCGGCCAGTTATTCGCTCAGGCACACACAATCAGTTGACCCAGGAAGGGCAGGAGGGAGTCCAGGGGGAATCCAGCAGATACACGGACATAGATACAAATTCAATCTTTTACTGCCTGTGCTTTTTTCAATGGCTTCGTTTCACTTTTGTTCCTACAATTTAGCACTTGCTTTCCAGCATCACTATGTCCTTTAGCTGAGTTTTCTCAGTTGCTGTTGTTTTTTTGTTTTGGCCCTGCTCTGCTTTGCTCTGGTTTTGTTTTTGGTGTGGCACACGTTTTTCCAACAATCTTCTGGCTCTGTTCAGTGCTAGTTTTCCATTTCCCACATAGGAAAAAAAATTAACAATTTCCCACACCCCGTGTTACTCGAACACTCGTCAAGAGCTGGCAGATAAAAATGATTTGGTAACAGGAATTGTAGACTTTGACTTTTATTTTATTTAGAGAATGCAAAAATCTCAAGATAGTTGTAAATCTCTTTTAATTCATCCTAGAAGTATGCATTGAATTATTTGTAGGATTATTTTAGCTATATATTAATTAATATCTGTGAAGATCTTAAGTTTAATTGTCATCATTTAACGACAGCTTTTAAGGCATAAAATTGTATTATTTTCTGGGTTTTTAGAGGTTGTAAATGTGTTAAATTTCTGAGAAATAATATCATTTTGTAATTTAAATTCTTCTATTTAAGATACAAAATCTGCCTTTTTTTTTATATAAGTATAGCTTAAAAAGGCTTACTGCTTCAAACTAATTGCTGTTATTTTGTGTAATCATTATGAATTAGTATTTTATTTTTACAATATTATATTCCATCTTCAATTTGATGCCTTTCCCACGGTGCAGCAAACGGTGGTCCATAGCAGCGTTGATTTTCCTGCGTTGATTTGTCTTGGACTTCTCCGTCCTTGTGTGTGTTGGTTCAGCCTTTAATTCATTAGACCACAATCGTATTAAGTCTGTAGTTGGGGCTCTGGGCCTGCAATTTCATTTCATTTCAGCTCAGTTGGGCTCGGCTCAGTTCAGTTCAGTTCAGGTTTTTTGCCTCCTTTCAGTCGTGACACTTTTTTCCCAGGGCATCGCTTACAATATCCGCATACACAGACACACACACCCACACACGACCTGTGTCGCACACACAGCTGTGGGACATGACAGCTTTTGGCTGTCATGTTTAGTCCGCGCGTTGTGTTGTGATTTCCGTTTCCGCTGGCAATCCGGCAAATGCATGCGGTTGTCTCTTTCACGCTTTTTACGCACCGCACGCTACGTGTCGCCGCCAATAAAAAGTACAAACACAAAAAAACATAACAGACAGCCGGGGGAAGCAGCGGGGCGAATAAAAATAGACGGAATTACAAGTTATCCCCCACTCAAGCACACACACATTCGCACGCAGGCCATAAAAGTCAATAACGTCGTTAGCAAAAAATAAAAAAATCAAATTGAAAATATAGTAAGATGGCTGAGATGAAGCGGAAAATAAAATAAAACTTCAGACATCGCCTCGCTAATAAATTCGTCACCGGAATAATTTCGGGGGAAAAACAAGGCAACAAAAAATAAGAATCAGCGAAAGATTAAGGGATGCTGAACAGAGTTTTCACATTTAAATACTACATTACTTTACGCATTATTTTGGGGAAATAAGGGCAATTGTTTTTGTATAAAATTGGATAGTTTAACTGTGTAGGGGTATATATTATTGATGGTTGAGTATATTATTAGGAAATAATATATGATTTTAAGGAACTGAAATAATGGCTTAATTATTGATTTAATTGGCTCTGTTTTTCCTTTTCTTGCTTACACAAAGCTAGTTCGACACTTCACTCAATTACTAAGTCGTTCTAGTATTAATTACTTTTTTTGATAAATATTGCTGGCCTCCGAATATTTATTTCCCTTACAAATAATTAAATAAAATAAGAGATAATACATTTTTCCTTAAGTTAATCCTTAAGTATAATTTAATATTTTAAATTCAATTTTTGATTGCAATACTTTTATAAAAGAGCTTTCAAGGATATATTTGATTTTTGTTTAATTCTTGAAAGCAATCATTGGGCCCTAGGGGCTATAGGAACCCTTATCCCCTTTCAAATATTTATTTCTTAGCTGCCAGCTTTTCTCGCTCAATTTCCCTGGAATTTTCCCCAGGCTCCTTGAGTTATTGGATCGCCTGCGTTGCAAGCCCCGCCACATAGCTGGGCATACCCGCTCGGATTGCTCCTGGGTTATTGGGTATTAAAATTGTAGAGTCTCTAAGCGGATTTCAACATGCTTCATCCGTCGATTGGGATTGCTAGTCGTATTGGTATTGCTGCTGCATGTGCCACAAAGAGTGTGTGAATGTGGGGCCCTGTGTGTGAATATCTGAGGGTGTGCCTGCCTGGCTGGAGGAGTGTCTGTGTGTGAGAGAGGCGACGACTGTGTCGACGCCAACGCTCGCCTGTTACAGGAAATCAAAGCTTATCAGAGACTACAAGGACGACTGTCGTTGCGCTGATTTCGTTTGCGTGGCGTCCTCAGGACCTCCTCTTAAGCCCCCCCTGCCCTTAAATCCCCCTAAAGCCCCCCTTAAATACGCCCTGCCCCGCCCCGCCATGGCACGGCACGCCACCCATGGCTCTTTAGGCCTCGCCGAGCTATTTCAATGCCACTCGAACTGTGCCACCCAGAATTGGTGGATTCCCTCCCATTAAATTACATGACGATGGCATTTCGAGCATTTGCTTTTTTGGAGGAGAGATGCACACACACTCGCACACACCCACACCCGCGCTGTGGTAATCGCAGTCTGTGTGTGGAAATTGATGTCAACAGGTTAATAAGATCTATATTTATGGCGCATTTATATACGTATGCACGGGTATATGTCTCCTCCAAGTGTTTCCTCGTCTCTTCCCCTGTGTGTGTATGTTGTGTGTGTGTGTGTGAGTGTGCGTGTGTGTATATGTGTGTGTGTGTGCTGAGCAGATAAAAGATTATAGAGCTTCGCTCGAAGGGGCTTGAATGTATAATACGCCACATGAGGTAAGTGGGCGGTTAATTAAGGAATGTTTTTTAAATACGTGAGCTCTGGAATTCTTTTGAAATGTATATTCGAGTACATTTCAATTCATGATTATCTCCTGGAGGAGGAGTCCCTGTTTCCACGAATCCATCCAGTGGGTGGCAAGTATTTTGTGGCTTGTGGCCGCGCGTTAAATGGCTTAGAATTTACCATTTCAGACTTTTATTTCTGGTTGCCGTCTGGCAAATATTTCATTAAAATTTAAATGGGTACACATAACTACTGCTTATTTCCAGATAACTCACAAATTGCGGTGCCTGAAATTGATTACATATTAAAAAGTATAAAAGAAATTATTTCTGCATTTTATTTAATATTTTTCTTATTGAAATAATTATTTAAAATGTATAACCACTGCCGCAGGTCTTATACAGATATGGATACTTATTTTATTTGCAGGCTTAATGCATTTAAACGATAAATGCAGGGTATTATTTCACAATATCTCAATTTACCATTCTGTTATAATTAAAAACATTTCAATGCGAATGATAATTCCCTGGGGTCCGCTTTCCTTGAAATTGTTGGTGTTGGGCGTTACGGGTTTGAGTAAATTACAGCAATTATTTGGGAAAATACGAATTGGATCTTGTTTCAAGCTTTCATTAGAGATGATTTTATATAATTATTTTAAAAAATTACACCACCTTCAGGATTTTACTTATCAGTAAATGGAATAAGCAATTAAAGGTAATTTGTTTTGGTTTGAATATCGGTTCGGAGAGCATTTAATGCCTGAAAAACCCACATTAATCCCTGTTAGTGTGGACGCTTGATTAAATAATGTTTATATCAGTTCACAACTCAAAGTCGATCGTTGGATTACAGATTGTAACATTGTAATCCCTAAAGTGGACTTTAGTTTGAAGCCACATCATAAAAACATTTTTAATTACAGCTCCCAGTCGAGTTTTCCTCAGCCCCATTTCACTTCCTTTATTACTAGGGCTTCGCCCCCTCATCAGGAAACTTTAATATTAATACTTTGTTGAAAGCGAGCGCCGGCAGAAAATGAGGGGGGCCGATCATCGCTGGGGATATTGAGCAAAAATTGTTCCCAGTCCATTTAATTTAATTAATTTTCACTCGTAATAAATTTTGTTTTTCTGCTGTGGCGGCCATTCTTTCAGAGCAGCGCCGGAAAAGACGACGACAAGAAAAAAGACGGCTAAATTTAAATGTATATATATATAGTATATAGCGAAACGCCAATACTTCTTCGATATGACTGCTTGCACACCCGTCTATGATTGACTTTTCCACTTAGTGGGCGGTGGTAGGGAAAGTCCGGGGAGCCTGGGCACAGAAACCGGGCTATCTATAATCAATTTACACAATTTCCTCGTCATTTCCGCGATGCCGGCTCAGATCCTGGACCAACCGAGGCGGGCTTTTACAGAAGTAACTTGAATTAGTCTCTACTGATTGCTTTCAGCTTTTAGTCTCTCTCCCCGTCCTCGCCCTCCCCCCAGATCCCGATCCGTCTCTGTCATTTGGTGCCTTTGAGCCAGCCAAACAATGTTCGCTGTCAGCAGAAGTACTGCCATACACTAGACCCGGCGACGGCCAGCAGTTTTGTTAGCCGCCGCTCAAAATAGATTAACATCTTCACGCAGCGGCAATTAAACATGTAGCAGACACATAGATTTTCCTCGGCACAAATGCTCAGCTCTATTCGGGTAAAAAATGTGCAGGAAGTGCTGGTAAAGTCGAAGAAAGGGATACTCTTATGGGCTGAATATTAATAAATATTTTTTAAATCAATAAAGGCATTTTAAAAGGACTTGTAAAAGAAGTTTATCTTCCAGAACTTTCAGCATTTTTAGCAGAGTATCTATAGGTATTCAATTGTATCGATTTATTTTCTAAAGTTTGTTTTATATTTACCTATCATTCCTAGACCTTAAACTTTGCTAAAGCCTTTCTAGTTATTAATGGTCTCAATAAAATCCGCCTAACAAGGAGTTCGTCATCTAGGACTTCCCTTGGAGCTACCACTTCCGGAGCTCAAGCTACCCCAAGCGAGGGTATCCAGGACCAAGTACTGACCCCGCATATTGATACACAGACGCCGACGACGTAAAGTCGACTTAAAGGACAAGGGAACTCCGCCCCGCCCGGATGTACGGATGTACGGATGTTCGGGGAAGCGGTGGAGGAAGGCATAAGGCGACTCCAACTTTTTTCTTCCTTAGTCCTTGTAGTTGTGGGTCTTCCTTTATTTCCCCAGTTTTCCTTCCATTTTTTTTGTGAGCTGTACGTTCGGTTTAGTTGTGTTTTGTGGGCGGCGCACATGACTGGAAATTATTTAAGCAGCTGTCAGCTTTGCACCGTCGCGCTTTGCCAGGACCAAAATGAGGAATCGGAGGATATATATGTATGTATGCTATATGGTGGCGTGGCTCAGAGGGGTTCGCTGGGGTTAGCAAAAGACAGTCACAAATTGGCAGGCTGCCTTGGTAGTTTGCTCCGTTGACTTTTTAAGCGCCAACTGCGCACCCTGAACGCACCGAGATAAAAAGTGCGGAAATAATCTCTCTCCTCCAGTGTGCGACTTAACTACCCGTATGTCTGCATAAAAGTGAAGTTTAAGGATACGAGACGGGCTGGCGAGGCAGACGAGGACGGTTCTCTGCCAAGTCAAGTTCAAGTCGCCCAAACTAACCCCAAGCCCAAAAAAAGAAGCCGTTTGGAGCTTGGAATTCAATCAGCCAAGAGTTCGAAGGGTTAATTGAAAACTTGGTGGCTGCTGCTGTGCCACCAGTGCTTACATAACTTAAATTGAAATTTCGAGTGCTTGAGAACAGTTCAGGAAACTTATGGTCTTATGGATTTGGGGGCTTATACGAGGTCTTACCATCTTTATTAAGTTTTCTTTCATCATCTTAATCGATTAATTTGCAGTTTCAAATTCAAAAGTTTACTTAAAAATAGTAAAATATCCCAAGACAAAATACATAAGCTATGGAAATAATAACAAAGTAGTAGATTATCAAAGCATATTGTATATTGTATATTTTCTTAATAATTATATTTCCTTAAATATAGATTTTTCTAACTGAAAATCTAAATCTCTTAAATATAGATTCTTCTAACTGATCTCTAACTGATCTCTATTAAGAAAATATACCATATTAAACTCCATACTTCAGAAACTTAATCTCTCAATTCACTTAATTTACCTATTTTTGAGTGCTCATAAATTTAAAAAACTATTACATTAATCAAGGACAATTCCTGCTCTGTACCCCATAAAAATACCTTGTTTATGGTTAACATTTCACGACCTATTCAATTCCATTAGCCACCTATGTGTAATTGAAACCTTGTATCTTTATCTGGCCAAGATAAACGGCCCGAAAACTATTTTTTCCCGCTCTTAAGGTAAAGAACATTTAATCAAATAAAAGCTTCTCCAACCCCCTCGTGTTCCAAAAAACGTTCGACTTAAGGACTTACCATATGCATATTGCCAACACGCCACATCCTGTACGAAGGCGAAGGGCGAAAAATAAAAAAAATAATGTCAACCCAAAGGAGCCAGAAAAAATAGATGGGATAACTTGGTGCAGTGTGGTTAAAGTCAAAGTTGCTATCCTGCTGCCACTACTGCCACTGCTGCTGCTGTTTGTTTTGGGGTGTTTGCGAATTTATTTATTGGCGCAGACTGGCGTCGTTTTTACTCCCGCCGCCAGGTGGCTTCGGGTGGCTTTAGCCTTGGCGGCAGCAGCCGTTGGGGCAACATTTTAGTGCCGGCTTTATTTACCTGCTGCAGCCAGAGTAATGGGTTAAATAAAAAGCTAACTGCTACCTGCTAACTGCTGGCGAAGCACGAGCCACTCACCGAGACAATGTTTTAACCATGGCTTTAAATGCTTAATTGTAAAATAGTTTTCCGCTAAGCGAGTCGGGGGAAACCCGTGGAGCTCCTTTCGGCTCCACACAGCTGACCTCCTGTTGTTTATTCCTGTTCTCCTCCAGTCCCCTCTTACAGTCCGGGTCTAATAGGGTTTTAATGTAATTTGTGGACTCTGCAGGACGAAAGCTGACTCAGGCAGTGCTGCTTATTTATCGGTAGACCCTTCGATTTCTTTGCTAATATTAATTTATTTTCAATCCCAGATAAGCATATATATTGACACATAAAAAACTTCAATGGGACTTAACTGGGTAATTAATATAAAGTACTACATATATACAGGACTGTTCTTGATAAGAAAATAAATAAATAAATAGAAAATAATCCATACTATCTTCACTTTAGTCCTGACAACATATATTGTTTAAAAACATGTTATTCTTCTGATAAATTCTTCTTTCTATAAATTCACTGACATTAATCTGAATTAATAGTTAGTTTTGATTAATCTTTAGGCAATCACTTTTGCTATATATTTATTTTCGGACAAGTGGCTTTGGTAGTTCTATAAAAATAATTTTCATTGCTCAATTATAAGTTTCCACAAAATGAAGAAGCTTTCATAGTTGAACCACATTAGTAATTATCATAACACCGTTATTATTGAATTATTTAGACCCCAAACACAGACTGTTTTCCTGGAAATTTTGATAGCGCACACCGGAAGCCGCCGCTGCCTTTTCAGCAGTCTCCCCAGGTTCCCCAGTATTGGGGGCGAATTTTGTACCCTGCCACCGGCTAGAGACGAGAGAGCTTGGTAATTAAAGCGAAATAAAGTGTGGATGGGCGGGCCGGCTCCTGCTGGCAATCCTTTAAATGTTTGTCTAGCTGTTTGGAAGTCATCCTTATCCTTGGTCTGTTCCCTACCGCCGGTGCTCCACTCACTCTCCACTCCATTTCATCCCGCTGCCGAGGCCCATTCTCATGTAGATGTTGGAGTTATGGGCGTGCCCTGCATAGTTCTTGTTGTTGTTTGCTATTCATCGTCCTCGCTGGGTGGTTCCGCTGTTGCACTTAGAGAAATTGATTTGAAAATGTAAATTTCACGCACTTTTCCGCCCTCGAAACGCATGAAAAATGTATAACTAAGCTATAGTGGTGCTTTTAAGGTCAAAGGTTAAGAGATATGAAATATGTTCTCTGCGAACGTGCTCTGAAAATTTGAGTGAAATCGTATGATAGATTTAGGAGTTATTGAAAACAAGCTTCTGTGTATGCTGATTCTGGAATATCTACATTTGTGTTGGTAGCACCAATGGGTGTTGCTCAACATGTTGCAAGCAATATGTGTCTGCATTTGTCCATATTATATTTTGCATTCCGCTCTGTTTTATTTAAGTCTTCTCATAAACTATATCCTAATTAAACAAAGTGAATAGCCATGTAAAATTAATTTCATCCACAATATTTAGGGTAGCTTTTCTTTTTTACATTATTTATTTATTTATTTTATATTTATATTACAATAAATATATTTATAATATATATAAAAAAGATATACGATGACACTGGCAATGTCAGAAACAACTAGAAAAATAAAGGTAGCTCTAAAAAGTTAACTTAATCTTAGGAAAATATAGATTTATTTATATATATTATTAATTCCCTACATCAACTGATTCATATGTAAGCTACCTTCTTTTTTTCTCCCAGTGCTGTCGCAAA
The DNA here is from genome assembly GCA_008042775.1 of Drosophila pectinifera. Lineage (NCBI taxonomy): Eukaryota > Metazoa > Arthropoda > Insecta > Diptera > Drosophilidae > Drosophila > Drosophila pectinifera. The sequence continues at coordinate 193,069 of VNKC01005207.1, forward strand.
CGCAGTTACTTTTGTTGTTCTTGTTACTGTTGCCATGGTTGTTGTTGTTGTTCGTACAACGTAAAATTAATTTGCAGAGCCGTTTTTCATTTCGTTTGTCGCTTCAATGTTTAATGTCTGCGAGTGTGTGCGAGCGGGGTGTGTCTGTGTGTGTGTGTGTGTGGAGCGTTCCTTGCATATTTTAGCAAGATTGCATTCATTCCGAATTCATCGCTCTTATGCCCAACCCCCATTTATCCACTCACCAACCAGGCAGGAGCAAGCCTCCTTTCCGCCGCCGACACACCTTCGCTCCAGCGCCTCCACTTCGCAGAAGGAGCTACAATCACTTACTACTTTACCTGGCCGGATCTGGAGCAGCAGGTTCGAAGGGTCGTCCGACGGAGGGTAGATTTATATGTGCTTAGTTGCCTTCGGAACGCTTACCGGCGAATTTATAACATTTTTAATGCAAATTGGGACATGAAAAGAGTTAATTTCCTTTATGAACAAAAGGCAGTCAACATTTTTGGCTCTCTTTCCTTCTCGTTTTCATTGGCCAAGTTGAATGAATAGATCCTTGGATTTTAGCTAGATTTAATAGCGCTCACTTAAGGGAAATGGTTTGGTAGGGAAATCGGTAAGAGTTTAAATAAATTACTTAAAGAAGAGTTATAAATACTAATGCGCATTTAATTGGATATATTATAATTTTATTGGCGGGAATATCACCTCCAATTAGATTAAAAAGGTGCCAAAGTGGAGATTATTATCAGAAAACAATGTAGACTACAATTTCATGCAATATAGGCTATGTATTTGTGATTTTAAATTAACAATTTAGCGGCTCCTCAACGAAAAATATTTCCAACGCCGAAATATGGATACAAACTATTTAATATATAATATAATATAATAATAATAATATATAATATAATATATATTTTTAAGCATTGCCAAAAAATCAATTTCAGGGAAATATATATCGAAAGAATACAAAATTAGGCATATTGAGAAAGATCCATATTTAAAGAGCTCCATTGGATTGTAAAATTAAAACTATTGATATTATTTATTCCTCAACAATATTAACCATTTAACTTAATTGTTTCCTTGCAGATTTCCAACGATTGTAACGAATGATTTGCATGAATTTGGAGGCAAATTTGGAGCTGAAAGGATTAAGCAGTCGCATACTTTACGAGCCCAGTAAGTGTGAGAAGCTCATTAACATTGTATGACCCCCTTCGAGATATAGAACAGTCGATATATCATTTTACGGGGCCGCCATCAAAATAAACAACTTGACCAAAATGATACCCTTAAGCGGGCTGCAATAGCTGGCAATTTACCTCCTTCTTTGGGGCCCAGGGCCGGGGGCCGTAAATTCCAGACAGGCTGGAGCGGAGGAAGCGAAAAAAATTTATAGACAAACTTGTGCTATTGCAGTGGGTCGGGCTTTTTGGATGGCAGAACTTTTGCTTGAATATAATATTCATAAATTTAATCCGAGCAAACACTTTTCGCGTATTTCGAGCGCTTTATTTTTGGTTTTCCCCCAATTTTTGTTTTTATTTTGCCGCCCACGTTTATCACTGAGACGACGTCAAGTATTCCACTTTTGCAACATTTTCCGGGTTTGGTTTGCTTTTTGCCGCCCCTCCTCCTCCCCCTTTGGCGGTGCCTTTGCCTGTATCTGTGTATCTGTGTATCTGTGTTTTCGTGGCAAAGAAGGAATAAACAAAATAAATAATTCATAATGCAAATAGGCCAAAACACACAGAGAGACAAACCGAAAGCCAAGGCAACGGGGCAAAATAGGAGCCCGAGGCCCGATTGCAAGCCGGCTCGGACTCGGACTCGGACCCGGATCTGGTCCTGGCACTGATTCTGATTCTGACTCGGTCTTGGAGTCCTCCACCTTGGCCAACTAGGAGGCAATCTGCCCTGTGTACATAAGCACTTTTCTGGCGAAAGGATTATCAAACGAATCAGGTATTCCGTCCATTGTTGGCATTGCCCAAATGAGGGATCTGCTTGGGCACATAAACCAGTGAAACAATCATGAAAATATAAAGAAAACATAAAAATGTCAAGTTTGGGGTCTACTAGCGGCACTGAGAGAAATATTATAAAAAGCTGAGATAGTTTGAATAATATTAAGGCTGATATTGGGGTAGGTCTCAGAATTTTGGATGAATTTAAATTAATTAACATTACTTTCTAAGATGTTTCGAGGTTGTTTTGTCCAAAACCTATATCAAAATGCCAATTTTTGCCTAGGTCAGCATCTTTAAAAATGTTTTAAAACTTAGAAATATAAATAAGCAGCTTAATAGCAATATAAGTTCATAGCAAATGAGATGAAAATTGCAGTTTGGCACAAGTTTCCTGTAAATTAACACCCTCTTTGGCAAAGGGGATGCCGTCTCCCCCTCGAAAAAGTGTGTCAAGTTCGATGAACCTTTTCTCTCTGTGCCCCCTCATTCCGGGTGAACTTATGGCCCGTGTAGCTGAGCCATGGTTAAGGGTTTTACGGCTTTAAATAGTCAACCAAGGCTAAGCAGGGGCCGCAACATCAACATCAGCTGAAAGTGGAAAGTGGAGATTGGAGAGTGGAGAGAGGAGGGAATCACCGCATATATTAAATAAAAAATGCAAAATCGTTAGGGCCGTGTCTCAGGGTGACGAGGGTGACTCTCTCTCGGCCAGGGCGTGTGCAACTAAAATAATAAAAAAAACACTAAATATAAAATAAAAAAAGGGAAAAGTAGGTGGAAAAGCCAGCGTAAGAAGGAGAAGAAGCAGTGCCGTAGCCTAGAGAGAAGAAGAAAGGCAGGCGTAATCGCCAAGCAACACACACACATACACACACAATCAGCATGGTAAAAAATGCAACAAAATCGGATTAAAAAGTGCTCACGGGTTGAGCAACCGAGCAAAAGACCAAAGCCAAAGCCAAAGCCAAAAGCGGCTGCCAGAACCCCAGAAACAGTAGTAAATACAACAAAATAAAATAAAACACAACTAAAAACATGGCTATTTGGCAAGTCTTAGGACTATGAGATACCTGGTAGTTTACTAAAGTAAAAAGTATTGTCTTTAAAACTGCTGGTACTTCATATAAAGCTGCAAGATCAGAATAATCCTTGACAACATCTTTCGGCCTTTTTAAATCTCAAAATTATTCGCAAGTTGATAAAAATATAATAATATCTCTCAATAGGAACTTGTTTGAATTTTCTATGAAATTTATATGAACATATTTTCCAGAACCTGATTTGGAATTGTATTTTCTATAGAGTAGTATGTATTGTATCTTCATAAAAAGTATTGTGTTTAAAACATCTGGTACTTCATGTAAGTCTCAAAATAATAAGTAAGTTGATGATAATCTTATAATATCTCTCAATAGGAGTATCGTTGAATTTTCTATGAATTTTATAATTTTTATTTTCCAAAAACCTGCTGCGGAATAGTATTTTTTATAGAGTAATATGATCTTTAAAATACACATATGGTATCTGAATAATTTACAATTAAACTTCAGTAAAGAAACCATAATTGATGTGATTCGTGTAAAATTATTTACATTATCTTATCCTTAAAAACAGCCTAAGAAAAGTTTGTCTTATATTCCTATACAATATACCCCGATATTAGGCAATATATTAAAATTAAACTTCAGTAAAGAAACCAGATTTATATTATCTTATCCTTAAGAACCCTGCAGCCCTAGAAAAGTTTGTCTTATATTCCTATACAATATACCCCGATAACCGGGAAAACAGCCGCGGTATTGAGACCCCGCCAAAACCTTTGGCCCAAACCCGCCTCTGCAAAAGAGATACAAATTGCAGTAAGACGGTTTTTTATAGTTCAACGATGGATTTACGATGTTGCACGACTTTGAACTACATTTGCAATGCGGCGGGGTCTTGGGTTTGAGGATGGAAAGCGCCACCCCGCCGCTGGAAAATCCCCGCGGACTGCTTAAGTTCGCTGGGGGTTTTCCAGCGGCGACGGGTGCTGAATAAAACTGTTCGTACCACTATATCTTCTATATCTATCCGGCTAGCTAGTTTGTTAACAGCTAACCAGTCGGGTGTGTTGTTCTGTGCCAGCGGGTGTAACTGTACTTGCCTGCCCGTTCGACCGTTACGGCTCGTAAAAGTTGCAACTTTTTCCCCGGAAAATCAGACGGGTGGTGGGGCATTTCCCTTGGCCTCACCACCCCAGCGATTTTCCACTCCCCCCAAACACTCGATGAACTACAAGTAGATGCAAAAAAGGCTGAGGCCGGGCGCGCAAGGAGCACATAATACGGCCGTAAACTGGAATGCTACGTCCGCTGCAAGTTGCAACAAAATTGCAGCCATGTTCTAAACCGGTTTACGGCCGCCCCCACTGGGTAAATATTTTGAAGAGTAAGAGTAAGGATGGGGGTGCACTTAGGGCGGGGGGTGGCCGGGTCTTCGGGCGGCTGTGGGTGCATGCCTCCCAAGGAAATTACGGATTCAAATTAGCGGCACTCAATCTCAATCTGGAGAGAGTTCGGGCCGCCCACTCAACCGCCGGCTAATGCGTTTTATGATGCCCACTTTATAGAGCCAACTCACCCACTGCCGGCACTGTAAATAAAGAATTTTGAAGTTGGAAACATAAGCTTAACAAACTACAAAAATAATGCCTTAAACCAGAAATACTTGCTTACGGAACTGGCCCTTAACTTGGACATTTTGTTTTCATTTAAAGCTAAATCTGAGACCCACAATAATATTATTAATGAAAATATCTAGAGCGTTACTTAGTAGTATTGATATGTACGATTGATAAGTATTATTCTTTCTAGTTTATATGGTAAAAAAGCTCCATTTCAGAATACATTTTTTAG